>BGPR01011935.1:0-44572 GCA_013235015.1 Araneus ventricosus
TTTTGTAACTCATGTGTAATGTTATATATATATATATATATATATATATTGTATTCTTGTAACTCATGTTTCTATAGATTTTGTCTTTTCACATTTCATATATAATTTTACCTTTCTACTTCTGCTTTTATATTGCATATATTTATACACGTCTTTAAACAGTATACTTACATCAGTGCAAGGCTTCTTAAACCTTGCTACTGCTTGAAGTACAGTAGAAAAGTGTTTTTCTCATCTTTGGAAGAATTCGTAAGAAAAATAATTAAAGAAATTGTATTGAAATCAGTGGCTTGATTTATAATTTCCAAATAATAATTTTTCTTTCAATTTCTCTTTATTAGTCAGACTTACTTAGAGGGCAACAGTGGATTGTTGGCTTGACCGTCGTCTTCAGGACCAGAAGGTCACGGGCCTGATGCTCGATAAGAACATCAATTCTCTTCCTATATGTCCTCGGCGTGATGTGCTTTAAATCCGTGGAATATAACATCCTCCCGCTGCTGTGGTATGGAAGAATGGAAGTATACGTGCCATCTCAGTTGTCATCCCCGTCAGCTGCAAAAAGTTCAAATTACGAGTTTTGTAATATAGTTCTCTCATAGATTAAAACCAACATATACCTTACTGGATTACTGTTTCTTCTCTTCTGGGCTACTGTACTTACTGGACACTGTTTTCTTCGTATTTTGTAACTTGAAGTATCATCTTTTTTATATCTCAGAATTTTAAAAAAAAAGTTTTCGGTAACTTCGTTATACCATTAAGTCAACTACTTAATGAACTATAACAATTCTTTCAACTTCTTTTAGACAAAAGCTGTCACATTTTGTAAATTTAATATCTAATAAGAGCAGTGAAGTTTTAGTTACTATATGAAAACTGAATGTTCTTTATCTAAGCAATTTTTTAAAAAATCGAAGATGTTAAGATACTTTTAGTGCTGATGGTTTTCTCAAACGCAAGTGTTAATTCAATTTCACTTTCTTTCACATTAGATTGGAAATTAATGAAATGAGCACCATTTCGCGAAAGAGATGCAAGAAATGTTTTAATTTAAATTGAAGTTTAGTTTACAGCTACAGATGAATTATTTTCCCAAATGATTTATTAGTAAACTTTTATAAAAGCAATTAATTATTCGTATGATGTTAATAAATCACTTTTTTCAAATTATATTAGCTACTATAATTTTATATGCATTGCTTTAGCAACTTTCTTACGGATTATTTTAGAGAATTCGATTTTGTCAAAAGGAGTATTGATTATAAAAACATGATTTAATTTGTCTTTTAAAACGAAAGTAGTTTTTTTTTCTTCAAACAACTAAGAATTCTGCGAAATTTATTACTAAAATCGAACTAAAAAAAGCTGATAGAAACAGAAGCGCCTCTTTTCTATTATAAATGCTTTCATACTTTGAACTAGCTATGCTTTATATCTGTTATGCTTTGTATAAGCTTTGCTATGTTCTGTCAATCTGTGTATCGAAACAATTGAAGTAAAGAAAAGCATTTTTCACATTGGTTTAAAGGGTATCTCTCCCTAATAAGTCTAATATATTGTGGAAGGTTGCTGTACAGTGATGTCATATAGTGGTAAAAAATGTTCCATATCCCCGAGAGACATTTGACAAAACTTCGAAAGAAAGTCGCGACAGCAGAAACCATTAGAGCGTCCAAGAAACCTTGAACAAGAAAGCGAAGTTTGCGCAGATATATGCAGCGTGAAAAATGGACTCAAAATCCTACTGTAAAAATAAAAAAAAGTATTACAAATGTGATAAAGTTATGAAAAAGGATAAAAAAGGAATTGCTGAAAAATATAACGAAGAAATGTTGCTATTCGTTGAAAAAAATAATTGCGACTGTCTGATAACACGATTATTTATTTTTCAATTCTCTTAGGCGATTTTTTTTCTTTTATGAAAATTGCAGGAACTTTTGACGTTAATCGTAAATGTAATTTTTTTTTACTTAACGTATTTAGAAGAGGCAGTAATTTTGATTTCAAAAATGACTATTACTTTGAAAATTTAAAAAAAACATTCAGTAATGTTTTAGCCGTTTGAGTAAATAGTCCTATCCTGCATCTACTATGGCTGATCAAACTTCAAAAACCAAATATAAAGTACTATTCTTCAAATGATTGGTTGAATATAGTTTAGTTAGTTTAGTTTATATAAAGTCTTAAATTGAAAGTGTAAAATATTTTTATGCAACACAAGCCAATCTAATCCGTTGCCTCTAAGTCTACCTCTCATGGCCACATAAAATGATTCGAATAGCCAAAACGCTATTAAATACCAACCCAACAGACCAATTTGAGACAATGGGACATATGTTGTACGGTAGAGTACATATCTCCCTGTGAAATAAGACACAGCGCAAACTGAAATTTTAATTACATTTATATTACATTTTAATTTAAGAAATGTCTATCATTTCCTTTCTTTCGATAAACACTGTGCCTTAATTTCCTAATTAATTTAATATAGCATTTCACGCTTTTACGATTCTTGCTTTGGCCTTCAGATTTTTAATTAACAGGTTATTTTTTATTTTTTAGTACGCTAACAAACCATTTTTCAATTAATTTTTTATTCATAATTATTTTCTTTACTATTGTCTTGAGTATATTTCCTTATCCACTATTATAATTATTATGAAATCTTTCAATAAATTTTTTAAATTCATTTTTAGACGGTATCTCTCTTATGGATTCAAAATTAAATTAAAATGAATCAAATTGATAATTAAGTTCTAATATATTAAATATAATATTATGATCGTGATCTCATAACTGTAGAAAATGTCACATCTCGCGCAGATCAGGAAGTGAATAAAAAGTCGATTGCAAAATTCCATTTTATAAGCATGTAGTCGCTCTTGTGACTTAACCGTAACTGACCGTGACTGAGAGAAGAGAAAGCGCCCTCTGAATCTTTTATCTGCAGAGCAGGCCAAACGACCGACTGTGACAATCGATAAAGAAAAATTCTCCTTCATATGTTTCGTTAAATTTTGAAATTATATATGTAGGCTTATCTTTCAGTAATTTAAACTTAAATAAATAAATGTTACAGTAATCAGACTCTTTACTGAACCTTAAACGTCCCCAAAAAACATTAAAAAATTCAGCGCAAAAAAGAAGCATAAATTGGCAAAAACTTCCTTAATGATTATTGACAGTAAAATACTAATGCATTTCTAAACTTTCTAAAGATGCTAAAAACTTTTTCTTTTTTCACTGTGTTACCTGATACTTCAATCATCCATTTAATTTAAACGACTTATTCACTACAATTTATACACATTTTTCTTTCTTCAAAAGCATAAAGATGGCCGACCATAATATCAATTACTTAATGACTCCTTCATTCAAATATTCTTTTCAGGCTAGTCTTTTCCCTCATATTTTGTGTTCTATACAACTATTTTCAATTTTCTTCAGAGTTTACCTCAAAATTTAGAAACTGCTTCCAATAATTTCGTTTACCTAATATTTATTATCTCATTAAGGCAGCTATTTAGGGAAATAATAGCATTTTTGTCTAGCTTTTGGGTGAAAAATATCACATTTTCTTAATTTAATAATTGATAAAATCAGTGGAATTTTAATTCATTAAAAATCCGAAGATACTTTATCAAAACAAATTTTTTTAAAAGTGAAAAGTGCAACATACTTTTTGCATGAGTATCTTCTTCATTGTATGCTCAAACAGAAATTTCTTTTACATAAGTGTCGAAATTAATTGAATTTTCTTTTTCAATTGACTCTTAGTGAATATTTTACAGACAACTCCTTATTGTTGGAAAAAAGGCAGTATATTTTAATTTAAATTAAGGCAATTACCTTAATTTTGAAGAAAGCTTACTTTACAATTACGGAAAATTTATTTGCCAGTTATTTGACATTTTTTTAATAGTTAGTGAGGAGTAAATAAATTACTTGAAGGGATATATACTTCGTAAATTTTCAGTTTTTATTACAACATTTTCCTTTAAAGCTTTACTTTTCAATATTCAAATTTTAAAAATAATTTTGTTGTTGTAATATTTATGGTAGTGAAAGCGTAAAAACTTTAAAATATGGCTTAATAAATTAAATTCTAATTAAAACTAAAAAAGTACCTCCAAATTTCACATCCATTTCCTCCAAAGTATGATTGTGAAAAATTTAGCAGTTCTGTGTCCAATGGTCTTTTCATAAACTAAATGAAGATGAGAACACATATTTAATATCAGTTACACGTGCGAAAGGGTACCCTTTTGGTTAATCGAAAGTTAAAACAAAAAGTTTCTTTTCAAATGACTCAAAAACTTATACAACATTTTTAACGTGAGATTTATAGTTACAAGCAGCTTTTATACCTCAGGAAAATTCCTCTATTCAAGACTTCGTTGTTTAATCAATACATATATATTTATAAGAACGACGTAAAAGATTTTTCTTTTAAAGCTATTCTACCTGATAAAACAAATATACTTTCAATAACCATCCGATGAAAACGATCACAAAAAAGAAATTCAAAAACAGTCTTACAAAGAGAGCAAAAGTACCTTTATATTTAAGTAATTAACATGTTTCTGTTTTTAATTTGAAAAGAAAAATCCCGTTTTTACACAAGCGATGAACTAAAACCCGAAAAAAGTTATAATCTGAATATCTGATTTTTTTACATCTCTATTCATATTTAACGAGAATTTCATGAGGAATATTTAAATTTTAAGCGAAATTTTAAGAAAGAGCCGGAACTCCTTTCTGTCGATGCCATAGTTTACTAGAAATAAATAAGAAAAAATTGCAAATAAATCTTAAAACAGAGCTATTTTTATCACCCTGGTAGAGTGTTCCGGCACTTCTCAATTTGCGACTATACTATTGTTACATATATAATATCGGAAAAAATACATTCATTTTTAGTGCGTTAAGAAAAGCGTAGAATTTCCACTACGGATTCGAAAACATTTTAAAACAAAATGTAGGAGATTCGAATCTTTATTCCGAAACATCGTAGCTTGCATATAGTTTAATTTGATTCGTCTGGATTGAGACATTGGATTCTGTCCATAACGAATATTGCAAAAGACAGAAAGAATGCCAGCCTTAAAACATTATTACGTTTAAAAAGTTTAATATTATGCTGGGTAATGAATCTCAAAATGATGTCGATATTTGGTTTTATTTGAGAAAGGGAAAATTATTGTTATCAAGTTTAGCTGTTAGAGAATGATGCGATTGTTAACGAAATTTTTTCGTGAAACTCTGTAAAACCCATTTTGGTCAGGCAAAGCGTGAGAGTTTAAAATATTCTGACATTAGCCAGCATCGAAGACGCTAGCCTATATTTACTTGCTTTTAAAGAGAATCCGTATTAATCTTCCTTGGAACTGAAAATTTATATAAAAATAGGTTGAATAAATAAAGTGGTAAATAAATATTTATTACATGGACTATCTTCTTAAGTGATCGTTAAAAAGTTATAATTAAGTAAAATTGTTTCAGCACCGCAAAAACGCATTCCTGACATCTTTATTTTTATTCCAATATACGATAGCTTAATACTATTTCTGGACGAATCGGGAAAATTATCAAAATTCAGTTAATATTTTAGAAAATTCCAATAAGTAAAATATTCTTTCCGCTCATTCCCGATTTTGTTGCGTAAATGCTATAGATGGCGCTTTTATGAACTGAAGACAGAACTGCATGAAAGTATGATGCCATATCCGCACAATAAAGTACGAATTGATTTTAAAATATTTGACGAAACGTACTTTTGTGTATTTATGAAGAAAATATGCATATTTGAAGAGTTGTCGGTGAAGTATCTAAAAATATTATGTATTTCAGAAAAATAACATATTAACCAATATTCAGTTTTAAAAAGCTATGGTTATAAAGTTTAATTCAGCACATACATTTTAAGAGGTAGGTATTCTGCGAAAAGAAAAATACACAAACATTAAAATTTTGTTTTGGAGTTAATGTCCAAAGAAAGGAATATTTTATACCTTAACGTTATCATTGTCAAAAGCACTTGAGTGAAAAAAGGATGGAACTATAAAATTAGTTTAAATTTTATTTGAATAATAAAATACATCGTTAAAAATTGTGTTTAAAATTAATTTTGAAAAAATTATTAAAATTAAAGAAAAAGTTACTCAAAAGTGAAAATACTATTCCTGAAAAACTTATTTTCTGAATTTTAAAGTGGTTCAAAAATGTTTTTTTTTGCGATAGTATGCTCCAAAATCATAAATATAAAATGTTAAAGATCAATTAATTTTTAATTTATTCAAAATCTAAATAAAATTTTGAAAACCCTTTCTTAGTGAGTGATACTTCTAGTCCAATGGAACGTGTCATTCTGTGCCTAATGATCTTAGAAGATTCATTCTATTTATTAGAAGTAATGATAGTGAGTTTTGTAGCAATAGCTGTGGAATCTATCAGCTGTAGCTCGTCAGGTAAGTCATAACAGCATCGACTTTTACTTTCTTATCTACATTTTACTTTCTTTACTTCTGAAATGAATCTTGATTATGCGAAGGACACGGTCTGTAATCACCTCGGATGAAGGAAAACTCCGATTATAGGGACTAAATTTTAGTCATGACTTCTTGCCTTTACAAAAAGTTTTAGAAAATTGCATATTTGAAATAATAAAAATAAGTCTGCAAATACTAGAATAAGACATGCTAACATTTAAAAAAAACTTTTTTCTTAGATATCAAACTTATTACATGCATTTATTTTTTAACATCGAAAAGTTTTAATATGAGGATTCTCGAGTATTACTTATTTTCCCTCTATTCTTTCAGGATGTTCTCGAAAGAAGATTTACCTTCGCTCAATAATGCGAAAGTTTCAAACACATTTGCAGTGTCATTTTTTCATGAAAGTGCATAGGATTTCTCGCATCACTATTGATGTACTTATAAATGGAAATGTGTTTTTTTTCTAAATGCGCTATAAAAAATCACGTCACGATAATGGAATTTTACAAAAATTTTTTTTCCTAAAACTCCGCTTGTTAACTTTGACACCCTTTTCAGAAAACTTTGGCGGTTTTATTGAACAAATGTAACGCACGGTTCGATTTTCTGGTAACTACTCGGTCAACAGAGACCTCGGTGGATAGAGACGCGGATAATCGAGGTTCTTCTGTGCATGAAAGTATTAGAATCCTTTAAAAAATCCGACCTTGAGTTTGTGTGATTCTCTGCTTTTTAAAACCTACCGGAGACGAAAGAACCATTTTTGCAAGTATGTCTGCGTATGTGAACAGACTCATAAATGGAAAGAGCTAGACGGATGAAATTTGGTGTAATGCCTTCACCTTTGTATAGATTTCTGTCAAAATTTGGACGAAATGTGCTAAGTGGATATAGAGACGATATCTCAAAACCGCAGTGGGCAAGATAGATGAAATTTATCTCATGTTTTCATCACAAAAATTATAGATCTGAATTGAATATCAGACTAAAACCATTTAACTGTTGACTCTCTGTTGGTCTGTCTATTTGTGAATATGTGAAAGCTATTGAAACGAGAAAAAAACCGAAAAAGATGAATTTTAAATACTAAAGTCTACCTTATTGTAAAATTATGGAACATATCCATGAGATGAATTTCAGTGCTTTTACTCGAAAAATCAAGATTAATGCCGAATTTTGGATCATACACGTTTCTATCTGTCTCTCCGTCCGCATGTGAACATAACAACGAAAAGGAGGAAGAGATAGATGAATTAAATTTGTTATGTGCTTTGACGACAAAATTGTAGATTTATTATAGATTTACATCAAATTTTGATTCAAGAATGTAAATGGGAAGATGTACAAAACATATACTTGATAATCGTTACTACACACCGAAGCTAAGCATAAAACGCTGCACTCATATAGTAGAAGTAGATGAGAAAGTTGTGGGGAGAATCTTCCTGCTGATATCTCTATTAAACGAAATTATTAAAGTCATTTTATTTAGCTTGACTTGTTTCATTTTCGCAAAGGTGAAATTTTGTAATCGGAGTTTCACTGAATCTCTGACATGCTGAAGTTTTGAAATATATACTATATTGTATTTTCTATGTAAATACTCTTGTTTAATATTTTCAGTACTTCACTGTCGGTCGTGACCGCGGTGGCCTGGTGTTAAGGTCTCAACCTCGAGGGCGGAGGCTTACAGGTTCTAAACCCTATTCTACCGAAGAACCGCTGGTGCACGCCAAATCCGTCGGAGCCAAATGATGTCCCGCTGGTTTGGTGCGGAAGTTTGGAGAGGGGATGGCTGCTCAGGCGTCGTTCTGATCATCTGAACGCGGTTCAAATTAAGGAGGTCCGTCCCAAAATAGTTCTCGTGTTGTTTGAAAGCGGGACTTTAATCGAAACAAACAAAATCGTCGTCGGTCCTTCGGTACATATTTTGAAATTTTAATACCATACCAGTCACGCCACCTGGTTGTGAGTTTGAAACAATTAATTTTGAGACTCCATAACATATACATATTTAAAAAAAATATTATTTTCAGTCTACAAATGAGGAGTATTTCTAAAAACAATTTATAAATTTGACATCTGTTTTTAAGTTGTTTAGTAACCGTACAATCCCAGAAATATTAAATTCTCTAAAAATCCAATATTATACAAAAATACCAAGTTTATTCTTTTAAAAAATATTTCCTTTAAGCGCTTAAGGATTTATCCCTTAACTCGTCCTAAATACAGTAGGTTACAAAATAACTCGGTCCTTAAGCGGTTAAATTACATATAAGATAAAAGTCGGAATCATTCGAACATCTTTATGGACTTCTGCCCTTCAAACATAACTTTTTAGGGAAATTTTTAAGCACACAAGACGGTAGAACCAAGAAAAGACCCATTCGTTCGTGAATGAAACGCAGGTGAGGTAAAAATTTGGGCAGGAGAAATTTATGCTTGAGAGAAAATTTAATTGCAATAAAAAGTTTGCAATTTCGGTGGATAGGGAACATAATCTTTCTAATAATTAGAGAGAGTTCATATCTTCTTTTGAATTAATTTCTTTGAGGTTGCACTAATTTGGTAACTTTATTTGGTAGATGCGTCTTATTTTGGCGCATCGAAGGTAACGAAAGTTTCTTATGGAAATATAATGAATCGAAACGTCCAATTGCGTAATTGCGCATTTTTTTATTCTCTCTGTCATTTTCAATAATCCGGATTGTGTCTCGTATACATCCATATAAACGAGAAACCTAAAATTGTGAACTGTGTTGTTCGTTTTTATATTAAAGTAAAAGATATTTTAAGAAAATGGGTTCAGGTGTCAAAACTGGCATTATTGGCTAAATTGGCAACGCACTTTTCAAAACTCTTCGAAAAATGCGTGTAAGAAATCAGCTTTCTTAATAAGTTGCTGTTTCGCTTACAACCTGCGGTTAGGAAAATACAGAGAAAGGAAAAAAATTGCTCCCCTGACGAATGTTTTGCAATTTTCGATAATCCGGGACACAATAAATAGAAGTCTTTGTCAACCGAACCGTTGCCAGAAAATCGAACTGTGTTTTTCATTTTTATACTCAAGTAAAAAAATTTAAGAAAATGGGTTTAAAAGTCAAAACTGGCATTATTGGCGAAATTGGCAATGCACTTTTCAAAACTGTTTCGAAAAATGCTCTTAAGAAATCAGCTTTCTTAATAAGACGATGTTTCGCGTATAACTTCGTTAAGAAAATACAGGGAAGAGAAATATTACTTTATTTGGACGAACTTTTTTCAAAGATTATTGCAGATACAGTTGAACCTCGATTTTCCGGGCCTCAATCAACGAGGTATCGGTTAACCGAACCGGTTTTAGTAAATCGAAATACGTTATTCATTTTTTTGATAAAATAAACGAATGGTGTCGCCAGGTGTCAAAGCTGGCATTATTGTCAAAACTAGTAATACAATTACCAAAAATTGTTTCGAAAATACATGTAAGAAGTTTGGTAACTAATTAAAGAGTTACTTTTAATGCTCAGATGCTTTTTAATGTGGTAGAACTTGTGAACTTCTTTTTACAATTTCAAAGAATTAATTCCGGGAAATCCTGTCAAAAGAAAATAAGTCTTAATTAAAAATTTAGTCTTTTTTAACCAAGTTTTCGTTTATCCGAGGTAATATCGGTCACAAGCAGGTTGAATAATGAAGATTCTACTGTCATACAACTTTGGAGTTAAATTTCTGAAAAATCCCACTTTTTCATTTGTGTTATATTGTTCACGGTTAATCTTAAGTTTAGGGTGCGTAGCCGTTTTTTCCCACTTTGAATCGTCAATTTATTGTAGCCAAGAGGAAGCCGGTTTAGCGATGTGAGAACAATTGTTTTGGGTTCGCAGCAATATTTATAATCGTCTTCTGCGTGAGCAGCGATCATTATATTGGTGTCTTGCGCATCGGAGCCACATTTTAATTGGTCTGCTCTCTGATATCTCCGATTTAATTGGTCGATTTAATAGAATTTTGAATAATACTTCGCTTGGAATTCTACGGTTTGAATATTCATAGTTTTGATCGTTGATATTTTTCGACTGCCGTGCTCTTCGCTTCTGTTTTTGGCATTTTTTAGATTCTTCCATTTGGTAATTATGTCTTCAAATTCTTCGAGTTGCAATTTCTGTCGCATAAGGAATGCTATTTCTGGTAACATTGGTTGAGTTGCGACCTATTACCAACTTCAAACAGATGACGACAAAGTTGTTTTACGGTGGTGTATGGATCTGGATTTGATAGCTAGTGGATACCAGTGTCCGAAGTGCGAAGAGCCAATGGTTCTAACACCCAGAGCAGTTAATGTGATAACTTACTTGGGTATACCGCGTTTAAGGACAGAATATAGCCACCGCGTGAAAAGAAGTGGCAGAGCAAGTGCTTGGTTAGAGAGAAGTCATCTGCCCATGCTGACAATCCTTCTTTTCCTTATTTATTGGTGTGTACAAATGAAAACAATACATTCTTGAGCAACTGGATATCACCTCTCCAACTGCGGAAGATTGGGGAAGTTTTTTTAGAGAAGTGTTTCATGACATTTTGATGTGGCTTTCAGACAAAATTGGATGGCCTGGCGTTGTTGTAGAAATTGATGAGAGTAAATTTGAAAAGCGGCAATTTAATCGAGGAAAAAGATTTGTCGGAGAGAGGAGTGGAGATAGGAACTAATAATTGTATATTCGCAGTTGTGGAGAATTGCACCAGTTAAGTCTTATTCTCAGTTATACAAGAACATTTTCTCCATGGAACTACAGTTATCTCAGATTGTTGGGCGTCGTACAATTGTCTGTCTAACGAAGACTTCTCTCACCTTACAGTGAATCATTGTGCGTTTTTGTAGATCCAAACACAGGATTTCACAAAACCTCAATTGAGGGTACGATGAGTGCCGTCAAAAGAAATCTCGAGGGTAAAAACCTTGCAAAGGGCCAGTTTTACTCTTATATGGCTGCGTATATATGAAGAAGGAAATATTCTACTGCAGAGTCCCAGATAACATCTTTGATGGATATGATCAAGGGGGTTTACCATCTGCGCACTGAGGATACCCAATCTTCAAAGAGGAAGAAGAAACGAGAGCGAGCAAATTAAAATAGCAAGCTCCGTCCATCATTACCCAAAGAAGAAAGCACGCGATAAAGATTTACAGCTATTATGCCCCAAGCATAGCCCTTCATTTTTGGATTATTTATTTGAATAATAAATTTTTATTTATGATAACTGCGCAAAAAATTTTCTTTCAAAGAAATTCTGGGTGATGAAAGAAATGCAATTTTAGTTACCACGTGACCAAACCTACAACCAAGAAAAAAATTCAAAAATATCCTTAGTATAAAACAAAAGATATTTTATATTTAAGTATTTAAAATGTTTCCCGCTTAAATGTCAAAAGAATAATCCCCCTTTTTCCCAAGGGATGGACTATTTCCAAAATAAATCAATAAAATTTCAAGAAACATTAAAAGTCGGATATTTTCTAGTTTTGAATTCATATTTAAGGAGGATTGCTTTGAGGATTATTTAAATTTACATCAGAATGTCAATAAAGACCCTTTTTGAAATCATAATATAGAGAGAAATACATTAACTTTTGATGAGTTATGAGGCTTAGACTTTCCACGAACAATTTCCGAAAACTTTTTGAAAAAAAACGGGTAAGAATCTTGAATCTCTACTCAGAAACCTCGTAGCATGCATATTTATTTCAGCCGCTGTATTCAGTGCGCAAAAAGGTTTTAATTAAATTTTAAATTCTGCTCGTAAAAGAATTTAAAAATTTCGTTGAGTTTTAGTTACTCTCGAGGAGTCAGAAATTAATTTTTCTTAGTTTCCCAATCATCTGTTAAACTGATCATACACGATCACGCCACACCATTCCATTTTCTAGCCCATCTATTTAGGTAGGTCATTCTTGGGCCGGACCTTAAAACCATACCTACGGGTAATCATTTCCCCTAAGGATACTGTGTCTACTCCATCCCCAGCTTTCAAAAACGGACTCCTGCAGTAGTTTTCGCGTGTGACTCTCACTCCTCCTCTTCCAAGTATCTGCAATAGTTGCATTTCAGTTTTTTGGCCCAGCAGTCCAAATGGATTTCAAGTTAGGTTGGAAATCCAAATTTTCGACTATAACACTCTAGATTTTTTTTTCTGGATTTTCCCGTTGACGACCAAATTTCCGCTGTATGGCGCGATCGTGATTGTCCAGCTTCACAGAAAAATGCCCATGTTTACGAAATTTTGGCGTGGAACTCTGTTCCCACTGAGAAGGACAGTCGTTTCCAATTCACACGTCTTCAAAGCATAGAATTAAGCAAACTTGTCTCAGTACCACCGTAAAGCTGGTATCCCATGGAGAGCTATCACGAGCTTTTATCTTGAGCGTGAGCACAATGCCACTCAGGAAAAAAGTTTGCAGCACATGACCGGCCAGACAAGATAACGGAAATCGTGGGCTGTATTCAACCGGCTTGAAAATCTCCACGATGCTGACAAAAAATCGACAACAGCGGAAATTCAAACCAATGCGTTGTGACTTTGACGGTGACGTAATTCGCCTTCCCTGATACCGAAATCCTGTATGACCGGTTGTCTTAGAGCGTCACGTGCTGCAAAATTTTCTGCTGGGTGGCATTGTGCTCACGCTCAAGATAATAGCGCATGATAGTTCTCCGTGTGATAGCAGCTTAACGCAATGCTGATGTCTGAAATTTCGTTGGAAGTCCTATAGATTACTGGAATTCTTGAAAAGTTAAATCGCTGAAACATTTAAAATGCAATTAATATATATTTTTTAAAACTAAGAATCAAAATATAAATTTGACGATAGGCCATTTCGTTGAGTGAATGCCATGGATTCCGCTCTATCACAAGGAACATAGATAGTGCTACATAGATACAGATGAGAAAGAAATCACTTCTCTTTCAAAAATTTTGTTTAAAGCCAAGTGCATATCAATACATGAAACTAATTAATACAATTCAATCATAATAATAATTAATACTATCAATAATAATAAAATAAATAATAAAGTTTTGGTTTAAAGATTTTCAGACAACACTAGTCCTCTTTCTGAGATACATTGTTCACACACACAGAGGTCTAATTTGTCAAAAGGAAATAGCTGTCTGCCTGTAAAAGAAGAATTGGCATGGATGGAATTTTGCATACCGTTTCATCCCTAGACTTCTTCAAATTTTGGACCAAATCCATCATTAAAATCAATATTGCTAAGTCGATTTGTCTATTTGTGTGTATGTGACACGATGACTCCAAACACTTAAAGCAAAATGGAAGAGTTTTAGAATGTCATTACACCGAAATTGTAGACCAATGCTAGATTTTGAATCCAGCTGCTCAGTGAGAAGAAATATTTTTTCTAAAATACATATTTTAATTTTTTCACTGGACAAAGAATTTAAACACAAAATAACAAAGGGAAATAGAACCTCTAGTCTGAAACATCTTAGCAAAATAAAGTTTTAGGCTTGGTTTGTTTGTCTTGTCTTTTTCTGGCTTTTATTACATCGATCGTTGCATGCTGTGTATAACGAATTTCAAATTTCGCATTTTCCAATAAATACGTCGCCAATACGCCAATAATTACGCCCAATTATATAACAATAAATAACAGCAATGCTTAAAATTGGATGAAATTTTAAAAAACCATTATTGCATATTTCTTAAATAACGCATTAGCTGCAATTATGATAAAAATAAATATTGTTCAAATATTTTATTAAAAGTATGCTTATAAAAGATAACTACTCAATATTCAGAGCTTGGTTATAAACAGTAGAAGAAAATCCAGGATGAAAAATTTATTTCAACAATGAAAATGATTTATCTTTCATAACACTAAAAAACATTGTTGTAAAATGCTTTAACAAATTTATTAAAATTAGAGAAAAACTTATACGCCATTAATATTTGTATCATTCAAAAAAAATAAATTTTTGAATTTTATGATGATGCAAAAATCATTTTGTTGCTGTGTTATTTTTGGAAGGTAGAAAGGGAAAATTTCAAAATATCACTTAATTAAAATAATAATTAAATATTGAAAATTCGCTCTTAAATGCACATCTCAAGTGCTCCCTGCAAAGTATGTTTGGACCAAATTTGGTAGTTCTGGGTCTAGCGGCCTCTCCTGTAAATATATCTATTATGTGCTTTGTTATTTTTCCATTAAGAAATTTACATGAAGCAAAATCTGGAACTCCTTCAGGATTAACCTTTGCTTTTCATTTTGATAGATCAAATGAAGACAGTTACAACTATTTAATATCAACTAAATATGTAAAAGAGTTACTTTTCAGTTAAATGAATTTTTTTTTCTTCTTTTCAAATGACGTGAAATTCCTAAAGCACTTTTTCTGCATGGTATTTAAAGATCGACAAGCTTTTATATCTGAATTGAAATCCTTTATTCATGGCTTCTTTGTATTTTGAAATCTTTGTTTCTTTTTTATTTGTAAGAACGACTAAAAGAATTTTCTTATAAGGTAGTTATATCTGACAAAACAAATACAGTTTCAATAATCATCTGATAAAACCGAACCAAATAAAATAAATTCAAAAATAGCCTTAAGAATAGAGCAAAAGTAATTTTGCACTGAATTTTTAAAAAAAATGTTTCTTGTTTTAATTTAAAAAAAGAATAATCTCAGTTTTACCCAAATTCTGAACTATTACCAAAAAATAAATGTTAAAAATCCAATGTTTTCTATTTCGACATTTAAAACTTAACGAGGATTACTTTGTGGAGCATTTATATTTAATCAAAATGTCAAGAAATACTGTATTTACATGTCAAAGGCGTAGTCGTTCTAGTACTGTCATTACCTTACGAGAAATAAATAAGAAACAAATGTAAAAAACATCTTAAAACATCGGGATTATGGTCACTCAGGGTACATTTTGGTAGAGCGTTCTGGTTTTTCTTAATTTGCGACTACACTATTGTTACATTCATCATATCGGAAAAACATTTTCCTTTTAGTGCGTTATGAAAAGCGAATATTTTCCTCTCTCAAATTGAAAATATTTTAAAATAAAAACTAGGAGATTTTAAATCATTAGTACGATTCATCCTCGCATGCTGATGCTTTAGCTAGATTCATTTAAATTGCGCTTTGCATTTTGTGTGTAACCATTTGTACGTAACGCAACTTGAAGAAAGAATATCATATTAAAAAAATATCATATTCTTAGAACGAATCTCTAGAAAACGTCTGGTTTCACTCGAAAAGGTGCTTGTACAAAAGACATCCTACCAGGAAGGGCCATACCAATTCCCCTATGAAACAGTTATAGTTTAAGATTGGTATATTAGCCGGCATCTGAAACGCCAGCTGTATCTCACATCAATTGCATTTAATTTATAAAATATAACCGTCAAAAGAATTGAAAGCTTATATAACCATAGCTCGAATTATATGACTGGTAATTAAATATTTATTGCATTGAAAATTTTGTTTAGCTATCGTTCAAATGGTAGAATCAAGTAAAATTGTTGCAGCACAACAATGCAAAATTGCTGACGTCTAAATATTTGTTACAATATCCAAAATCTCAATTTTATTTTCGGTTTCATCGCCAAAATTTTCAAAATACAGTTAGTATTTTAAAACAATTCTCAGAACCAAAATATTCCTTCAGCTGATACATGGTTCCATTGCGTAAATACGATAGATGGCGCTGTTATGACTGCAAATACATAAGACTTTATGCAATGAAGTAAAAAGGCCCATAAGCGCACAATAAAGTACGAATTGGCTTTAAAATATTTCATGAAAAGTAATTTTGTATATTTATCAAGATAATATGCATATTTAAAGAGTTGTAGTCGCACCATCTCAAAAATAATATTAATTTTAACCACATATTTCCATTTTCCAAAATTTAAAATATCTTAAAATAAAAAATATGCTAATCGAATCTTGAGGCGGAAAGATTGTAGCATGATGATCCTTTAGCTTGGTTCATCTGGATTGAGCATTTTCATGTCATGCGTAACGAGTTTTACATCACGCCACTTGCAAAAAGAATGTAAGAATAAAAGCTTTTTCATGTTGGAAAAAAAACTAAAGTTCTGCTCATTAACGAATCTCAATCTGACATCGAGAATTGGTTGGGCCGGAGAAAGTTGTGCTTGTTAATGAATTTTTAGCGTGAAACTCATTAAATAAAACAATTCAATGCAGCCTTCAAAGAGTAAAGGCTTAAATATTAAGGTATTGGCCAACATCTAATGAACAAGCTGCTACCTCATATACAACGCTTTTTAAAAGCTTCTATAGATGTCGCGCATTGAAAAACATATATAAAAAGATTTTTTGAATAAGAAAAGTGGTAAACATATAACATGGTACTGAAATTTTATAAAGTGCTGGTTAAAACCGAAGAAATAAGTAAAATTATTTCAGTACTACAATTAAGGGTGTGGTAGAGCCGGAACGCATCGGAACGGCGTTTCTTATTTTGCGACTACAACAATGACTACAATAATGCAGTGTTCACGTGTAAACTTTTGTTAAAATATCCAATAGGATCCGATTTCTAGGTAAATTATCAAAAACCTCAAAGTGCACGTAGTATTTTTAAAAGGGAAATATATAATTGCACTTTAATTTAGATAGTATGCACTTGGTACATGGAACTATAATTCGGATACTTTGCACTATAATTCGAATATTTTGCACTCAAAATCAATTTTTATGACATAGTTTCAAAAATTTTAAACTGGGCAAATTGCTAACTAAAAATAGGAAATAAAATATATACATATTATAAAAAAGTTTATTAGAAATAATTAGGAATAATTCGGATACTTTGCGCTACAATTCAAATACTTTGCACTCAAAATCAATTTTTATGGCATAGTTTCAAAAATTTTAAACTGGGCAAATTGCTAACTAAAAATAGGAAATAAAAGATATACATATTATAAAAAAGTTTATTAGAAAAAATGAAAAAGGTTTAAAAAATGTATACAGCACGAGTGAAAGTTACTTTTGGCACAAAGTAAAAGAACATAATTGAGAATAAAGAACTTATAAAAAAGTAATGCAATACTGAACAATACTTATTGTATTAAAAGAGCATTCTTGGCTCTAGTGGACCGACCTCTTTTACGTTTCTGCCCAAGAGGTGAACATTTCGATTCGTTTGGCGCTTTCTCCTGCCCCATACGTATTAATATGCCTAAGCTATCTTTACGAATATATTTTTTGCAAAAACAAGATACGAATATGTAGAAACAGAATCGTTACTGCCAAGGGTAGATACTGTCACTTTCCATACACAGTTATTGTATTCAGTTTTATATACATCATGTGAGGTCCATATGAGATATACCCTTTCATGTGACACTTCTGCATCTACATTGTGTTTAAACTGTAAAGATGGCAAATAAAACACACATTAGTATCCGTTTCTTTCTTTTAAAATTTTGACTTCTAATTTTGCCCTCTAAATTTGGTTTTGTCCAAATCATTGTGGAGACATACAAGCCATTTTACATACGGTTTCATGTAAAATGGTTTGTAATTCGGGTTAACTCGATCACGTTCATTTGACAATTTTTTCACAATCCCATTTCAAACACTTCAAGGAACTGACCAACAGGGAGACGCCCACGAAATGTATGTTCCTCTTTTATCATCTCATTGCTTGCTTCTAATCCATTATTGGTAATAGGAAAATATTTTCTAGCATCTATATATCAATAAAGATTTCTGATAAGCTATCCAATTTAAACTATTCTGTGAGTATTGCGATCTTGACATCATTTTTTTCCTCTCATTTCGTTAAAAATAATACACCAATTATGTTGAAGGTATCGTCATCGAAGCATACATTAAGACATTCAATATCTTTTTTTCATCTTTGTCTGTACTGCCACGCAGTTTGCCATTAATATTTTTTACTACATGAAAGTAGCACGTCAATCGCCGGAAGGGCAGGTCAAAAACATTTCTGAAGCTATTATTAAGAAAATTGTATTGACTGATGCAAGCAGTGTAAAAATACACTGCTGGCATCAGTCAATAAAATTTTTAAATTCCACTCAGTTTCATTTATTTCATAGAATGAGTTTGTCACACAATTAAATCGTTTTCCCGCTGGTACGGTACGGAAGTTTGGATAAGGGGTGCCAGCTCAGGTGTCGTCCTAGTCATCTGACCGCGTTTGAAAATTAGTAGATCCGTCCAAAAGTAGTCCTCGTGTTTTTCAAAACGGGTCGTTAATATAAATAAACGAAACTAAACACAATGGATTTAAATTTATACCTTCAAAAATTCTGTTACTTTGAGTTTAGTTCATTAGTTTATTTTAATTATTGTCCTGTTTTTGAAGTAAAACGAGGATATTGTGGGACGGACCGCGTCAGTTTGAACAGTGGGAAGATGACAAGGACAACACCTGAGCTGACATCCCCTCTCCAAACTTCCGCACCACACCAGCGGAAGGACGATTGGCCCCATACTATGATTTGACGTGCAACAGGCACAATACACGACAGATCTTTAGTGGAATCGGGTTTCGAACCTGGAGCTCTCTGGCTCCGAGGCTGACAGTTTAGCACTAGGCTAAAGAGGACTCATTTCAGTTTGAAAAAATACAAAAAATAGGCAAAGAAGCAGCGATATTGTCGCAAAAAAAGCTGTGCCAGGACGCTCTAACCTGGGTGACAAAACTCGTGCTGTTCTAACGACATTTTCACAATTTTTCTTTTTTATTTCTCGTGAAAAGAAGCAGTGCTAGAACGGTGTTGCGGCTCCACTGCACCCCTATAGAGAAGCAAAGATGCACGGTACACACGCACGAGTCGCGGCAATGTACGGCGCAGAGCCATATTATAAATCAGCCAGTGTTACTAATTTGGCGAATAAAATCTCCTGCTTTTACTTATTCTAGGACTTTTTTCCCTTCTCAGATGGTAAATCCTCAAAAACAGGGATGATTTTCCTATTGGCAACACTCCAATCAATGCAATGTTGCCGACTGCAAAAACTAAGTTGTATTTAGTTTATTCAAAGTAGAAACATCTGTATTATAGTGGAAAGTAATTAATACAAGTGATAATATTTTTTCTTGAGTGCATCATATTTGTTCAAAGTTCAAACATTTATTTTCATGCTGAATAAATTTAATTATAGTGGAATAATTTCTTTTCGCCTGCAATATATTTGTTATGAGTGCAAATTATTTTTATCAAAGTGAATTTGATACAAATTAAAGTGCAAATAATTCTCACCCTTTTTAAAAATTATACGAACAAATATTCTGCCGACTGATATCCGATTCCATTGTGCAAAGGTGGTTGTTAGCGCTGTTATGCACTATTTTCTCGATCTGAATAAAGCGAAAGATTCCAACACATCTAGAGTGCCACTTTTCCATAAAAATGCGTTAGATTTCATCACATCACTATTGTATAATTCTAATTTTTTTCTTAGCGATGTGTAAATGATCACGTCGCTATAACGGAATTTTACAAACCTTCCTATTCTCAAAATTCACTCAAATGTCAAATTTGACACCCTTTTCAGAAAATTTCGGTGGTTTTATAAAATAAATGAAAAACAAGGTTCAATTTTCTGGTATCTTCTCGGTTAGCAGAGACCTCGGTTGATAGAAGTCTGGATAATCGAGGTTTTCCTGCCCGAAAAATATTAGAATACTTAAATTAACATGACCTTGAGTTTCGATGAATCATCTATTTATAAATCCTACCGGAGCCCGAAAGAACCATTTTTGGAATCATGTCTGTGAACACACTAATAAACTGCAGGTGTTAGAGGGATGATATTTGGTATGTTGCTCTTACAACAAATTTATAGATTTCATTCAAAATTCGGGTGATATCCGGAGCTGAAAAGCTTTCCTGTCTGTCTGTCTATTCGTCCGCATGCTTATTTAGACGATAATTCAAAAACGCAATGGGTTAAATGGATGAAATTTAGCATACGGATTCGTCACAAGAATTCTAGTTGTGTATTGTGAATTCTAGTTGTATATTAGACCAAATCCATCAGGCGGTTGACTCTCTGTCGGTCCGTCTATTCGTGACATGTGAAAATCATGAAAAAGCAACAAGCTGGATTGATAAATTTAAGTATTTTGACACAAATATTCTAAATTAGTTTTATATTTTGAATAAAAAGTATAAAACTGGATGACAAAAGGACAACATAGAAAGAAAAAACTGTTACTATTTGTTTGTCCGTGTGCATGTGAGCATAATAACTGAAAGGCGGAACAGCTAGATAAATGAAATTTGGTATGTGTTTTGAAGTCAAAATTGTAGTTTTGCATCAAATTTTGGTTCAAGAAGGTAAATCGGGAGACGTACAAAATTTATACTAGATAATCGTTACTGCACACCGAAGCTGAGCATAAAACGCTCCGCTCATATAGTAGTACACGGGAAAGTTGTGGGAAGAATATTCCTGCTGATTTCTCCATTGAACAAAATAATTAAACTCTTTTTATTTAACCTGACTTGTTTCATGTTTGCTAATGTGTAGTTTTGTAATCGGATTTTCATTCCATTTTTGACATGGTGTAGTTTTGAAATTTTATGCTCTGTTGTATTTTCGATGTCAATACACTAGATTAATATTTTCACTACTTAATCGTCTGTCATTCAGTGGATTTCATGAAATTTTGATTCTATATCAGTCATGGTACCTGACTGTGAAGTTGAAAAAAAATAATTTCAATAGTCCATAATTTTTATAATATTAAAAAAAATTCTCTTGGATGTAAAAAATACTTGTGTGTTTCTACAAACAATTTTTAAATTTGTCTTCTGTTTTTAAATTGTTTTGTAACCGAACAATCACAGAAAACTTACATTCTCTAAAAAGTCAACATTATACAAAAATACCATGTTTAAACAGAATTTTTAAGGACTTTTTTTCTTCAAACATGGCTTTTTAGGGTAATATATAAGCATTAATTATTATTAAGTAATTAACTGAATATTAATAATAACATAATTGATATTACAGTAATTAGCAACATTGTTTGAAAATGGATGAACTCAAAATATTTCATCATTGCTTATTTCTGAAATTGAAGCTTAGCGGTAATTACTATAAAAGTAAAAATTAATCAAAAATTTTATTAAAAGAGTTCTTGAAAGAGAACTCTACTTAATGTTGAGACTCATGAACAATGGATTAAAATCCCAGGATGAAATATTTGTTGTAACAAAGAAAAGGATTTATATTTTATGGCAACAATGAAAAGCTAACTAAAATTAGAGAAATAGGAAGTTAAACTAAAAAAATATTATATCTGAACGAAATTAATATCA
Organism: Araneus ventricosus; assembly: GCA_013235015.1. NCBI lineage: Eukaryota > Metazoa > Arthropoda > Arachnida > Araneae > Araneidae > Araneus > Araneus ventricosus. The sequence goes on from BGPR01011935.1 coordinate 21,848, forward strand.
TTGAAAAGATAAATTTTAGAGTTTCATGCTGATGCAAAAACTATTTTCTTGCCGTAGTATATTTAGAAGTTAGCACGAGTGAATTTGAATATATCGCTTAATGTTCTATAATTAAAATTATGATTTAATTTTTAAAAAATCGCTAAGATTCTCTAAGATCTCTACCCTTAAAAGTATGTTTGAGCTAAATTTGGTAGTCCTTCAGGAGCTTCTTATCTTCATAACGCTGCAGAACATGTCTGGCGATCTATCCTATAAGGCTATCTATTTTTTGGGGGTAATGACTTTGACATTAAGTAATTTACATCACGCGAAGTCTGCAAATCCTTAATGATTAACAACTGAATTTTATTTTGGAAGGGCTAAATGAAGATAGTAACAATTATTTAATATCAACTGCATGTGTAAGCCAGTTCTTTTTAGCTAAGTGAAAGGTAAGTCATAAAATTTCTTTTCTAATGACGCGAAATGCATAAAGAAAATTTTCAGCATGAGATTTAAAGATAGGACAAGTTTTTATGCCACAAAGAAAATCCTTTATTTATGGATTCTTTGTTTGAGTTATACATTTTATTTGTATTAACGACGTAAAAGATTTCTCCTATTAAAAAAACTCTACCTTATAAAACAAATACAATTTCAAATACTATCTGATAAAACCGCCCACATAAAAGATATTTATAAATAGCCTTAAGAACAGAGCAAAAGTAATTTACAACTGAATTAATGAAATTTTTCTCTATTTTAAATTGAAAAGAATAATCCCACTTTTACGCAAGGGATGAACTATTACCAAAAAAAGTTAATAAAAACGGATGTTTTCTTTTCCCTATTTATATTGAACGAGTATTTCTTTGTGAAATATTTAAATTTACATCGAAATATCAACAAAGTGTGCCTAAATTTCTGAATTGTAGTGGAGCTGGAACGCCATAACGCGACTGTCATTTTATAGGAGAAATAAATAAGAAAAAATTGCAAAAATCTTCTTAAAACAGTATGATTTTTTTTAAATCAGGGTAGAGCGCCGCGGCCTTTCGTAATTTGCGACAAGACTTCAATTTCATTTATCATATCTTGAAAAATATGTTTATTTATTTGTTTACGTTAAGGAAAGCGAAGATTTCCCACCCACAAATTGAAAGTATTTTAAAATAAAAAGTAGGGAATTCGCATCTTCAGTTCGAACCATCCTAGTATGGTGATGTATTGGCTTGATTCATTTTGATTGAATCGTTTCCTTTTGTATGTAGCGATTTGTAACATCACGCAACTTGAAGAAAGGATTCCAACCTAAATATATTATCATATTTCTTAAAAAAAGGAAAATTCAGCTGTATAAAGAATCTCAAGAAAGACGTCTGGTTTCACATTAAAAGGCGGAAGCTGCGCTAGTAAGTTATCTTACTAGGACAGGCGATTCCAATTCCCTCATCAAAGAATGAAAGTTTAAAATTCCTATATTAGCCGCCTTCAAAGACGCTAGCTGAAAACGTATTCTTTTTTTTTGTTTTATTCTAAATGTAGTTGTTGTAGAAATTGAAAGCTTATATACGCATAGTTCGAATTTAAAAATTGTAATGAAATTTTTATTGCACTGGATTTTTTTTAAAGTTATCGATCAAAGGGTAGATTCAAGTAAAATTGTTTCAGCATCCCAATTAAAAAGTGCTGACGTCTAAATTTTTATTACAATATCCGATAGCGTAATTCTATTTTTTGATACAAAATTTAGAAAATGCAGACATTATTTTAAAAACTTTTTAAAACCAAAATATTCCTTCTGCTGATATACGATTTTATTGCGTAAATACGATAAATAGCGCTGTTATACACTGAAGATAAATCACTCTTTGTGCACAGAAGTTAAAAGACCCCATATGCGAAAAATTAAGTACGAATTGACCGTAAAATAGTTCATGAAAAGTAATTTTTCGTATTTATTATGAAAATATCCATATTTAAATATTTGTAATCCCACTATCTCTAAAATATTAATTGTTTTAGACAACGAAATAATTGAAATTCAGTTTTAAAAAGCGGTATCTATACAGTTAATTGCAGCACATGCATGTTAAAGGGTATGTAGACTACGAAAAAATACACAACAATGAAAATTTTGCTTTGGTGTTAATTCCTGACATTTTTTACCTGGAAGTTTTTACCTTAAGAGCGTGAGCAAAAAATTGATGAAACAATAAAATTAGCTCAACGCATCGTTTCCAATTGTGTTTATATAAATTCTCAAAAATTTAATAAAATTATTGAAAAAAATTAAACTGAAATTAAATTAGAATTCCTGAAAGCCATTTTTTGGAGCGTTACCTTCTGTGCGGAACTCTCTTCGCAAAACGCTGTTTACATATCGTAGCTAGTCTTGAAACAATTTTACTTTGCGGAGAAAATTGAAGTTTGGTTCATTATTTTTGATAAGTTCATAATTAGCAATCAAAGTAGATTCTACCACCTGCTTGACAGATAAATAATTTAAGCATCGGTTTTTACTTTCTTCTCTAAGAAGGTACAGTAGAACCTTTATTATCTAAGCTGATTGGGACCTTAATCTCCTCCGACATTCGGAAACTTGGTTTGCAGAGAACAAATTTCCAAAATTGTTATTTTAAATTATAAAAATAAGTCATCGAGTACTTACTACACTACCACATATTAACATTTCAACAAACTCATTTTTAGTTACCAAATTTCTTACATGCATTTTTCTCAAACATTAATTAGTTTTCATAACATTATTCGCAAATGTTGCTGATTTTACTTGTGGTCTTTGAATTTCACCAAAGAATCTTTAAGGATGTTTTCAAAAGTATATTTACCTCCGCTCAATAGCGCGAAAGTTTCCAACTCAATTTACCGTGCAAATTGTTTCATGAAAATACATGGAATATCCTCACTTCATGGTTCAAGGGTTTATTAATAATGTAACTGTTTTTCATTTTTATTGTTTTCTAAATAATATCTTGAGTTATAAAATATCACCTCCCGATAGCGATTCATACCGATCCTTGCTTCCTAAAAATCCCTTCCATTGCCAACTTTGCTGCTCTTTTCTCAAAAATATGTTGACTTTAACAAAAAATGAAAAACTGAGTTCGAATTTCTTGTAACTACTCGGTTAGCAGAGACTTTGGTTGATAGAGGTTCTGCAGTATAAGAAAATGTTAGAATTCTTAAAGCAATGCGATCTCGAGTTTTTGAATAAACTCCACTTTATAAAATCTCACTGAGTGCAAAAGAACCATTTTTCGAATTATGTCTCTGAACACATTAATACACGGAAAGTGTTAGAGTGATGAAATTCGGCATGCTTTCTTCAACCTTATGTTAATTGACTTTCACATTAGATTAGGAATTAATTGAATTTTCTTTTGCAATTAAACATAAATAATTTTTTTCGGATGAAATTAGCACCATTTTTGGAAAAAATGCAAAAGGGGGCTAAATTTAAATTGAAGTTTGGTTTACAGTTAAGGATGAGTTAATTTGCCTAGTGTTTTATTATTAAACTGTTTTATAAGCATTTAATAGTTAATATGCAGTAAAAATTTTACTTTTTGCTATTGTATAAGTTACAACTTATTGTATTGTATGAGTTTATATATGTTGTTTTCACTACTTTCTAAGGAAATTTTTAAAGAATGTAATTGAAACCAAATTAATATTGTTTAGAAACAACGTGATTTCATTCTTTTTTCGAAAAAAAATTTTTTCTTTTATTGAAAACTGAGAATTTTACCTAATTTATGACAAAAATAAAATGAAAGAAATATTGATGAGACCAGTAACACTTTTTTCTTTCCTCCCATTCATGCTTTGAGCTAGGTATGCTTTATATTCGTTATGATTCGCAATAGCTACTCTTTATATCTGCTATGCTATGTTCTAATGCACCAATCCCAACGAAATCACCAGTCGGGGCGACCAAGGAGAAGTAGCCCCTCCTGGTCCTGTAACCAAACCGGGTTTTCAAGGGTCAGTAAGAGGGACGGGTCAGTTGTTTGCTAATTCAGTCCTTGAGCAGAGTGTCTCAGAAAGAGCACTGTATAGTTGGCTGTCGCCAGTCCGGAGAGATGTTTCTTTGCTTTGTTCTAATATTTGTTTACACAGTTTAATTTAGCAATTGATTAATTTGAATTATATAATGTGATGCATATGAGATGTTTATGTTCAATATTACTCAAAAATTATTAAACATTTGGTTTATCTTTAGACTGTTGTTTGAATTACACTACAGCTTATTTGGCTGTCTCTTTTAATGTAACTAAAACTATACGATCATTAGTAAGGTAAGGTTTCTAAATAAATCATCTAATGTAAGACTAGAGAAGTTATCTAATCTTAAGATCTCTCAGCTTCAGTTCTATCAAGCTTTGCATTAAACAAATGAAGTGAATAAAATGTTTTTACTTGTTATATAGGAGCATCTCTCTAACTACTATATCTGATATCTATTTGTATTTTTATTGTAACGTACATTGACTTTTTCTTTTTCTTCCCCAAAAAAGTGTGATGGATTCCAAAATTAAATTGTCGTGGAACTTTATGCATGCAAGGATTAGTTTCGTTACATAAAAATAAAGAGATTTGCTTGAATTCTGCAATTCAAAGCTGTTTTGCTCCTTTAATGAAATGATGACAGATAAATCCTACTAGGCAAAAATTTTGCTATTTACGAAAGAAAGTTTTATGTTGTTCTATATTACTACAAGCCATGTTAGTGTTCCAGTACAAGGAATCTTTTAAAATTGTAACACACTGAGAGACACCGTCTATAGTATTTTTTTTAATGCTTTTTAATTCTAAAACAGAAATATTACTTCTCTCTGTGTATGTTCGAATTTGTGAATGTTTTGAGATGGTTTATATATATATTATATTGATAAATTCTGGAAAAACATGAAATTCCTTCTATTGAGATATAAATCAGATATCAAGTGAAGTATTTGATAGCGAATATGTGTTGTTGCTATCCTTTGTGTATCGTCGGAATATAATGTTCAGACGAGATTTGCAATATCATCAAGTCAACTGAAAAGTTTTACTAAGATTTTTAAATACGAGATTGACACGATGTTTGCTACGTAAATATAAATTGTTCGAAAAATCGGTCGCGAATACTGTATAGCAACGGATTCGGAAACCCTCCGCGCTTTTGCGCATTAGGCGGACGTAGTTATTATCATCAAAATAGGGCGGAAGTGAAGAATGGAAGGGCGATGTTTAGTGAGCGTTATCTAATAAAGAACTCCAGAAATGCGCTCTAATGACTCATTGCCTGACACCCTTTTCCGGTGCAAAACCGTCCAAATGTGGTAGTCTGGGAATCCGCTGCCGAACCATATGTTTAAAACTTAAACAATATTCTTCCAAATTTAAGAAACCTCGAACAATATACTCTTCGTAGAGCTTACGTTCTAGGAGCGACTGTGTTTTTTTTAATTTGTTGTACCGTTTGATACCGTGTTAGTTTGTATCTTTCCGTTTCTTTCTTTTTTTTTCTCTTTATTTTAATGTTATTTCTTTATTAATCCAGAAATTGTGTATAAGAAAATTTGAAATGTGCACAGGTCACACTTTTCATAAAAGAATTTGGTCCAGAATTTCTTAGAAATCTACAATTCTGAAGCAAAGACCACATACTAAATTTTGCAATATTAGATTTTTGTAGTTCTGTGTTAAAGGGTTTACTGACAAACATATTTAGTTTTAGTTTTAGTTACATTAATGTTTAGAATCATTTGAAGCAACACGATGGTTAATTTGGGATGGAGCCTAATTGCGTCTGCGAACAGACTCATAAACGGAAAGAGCAAGAAGAATGAAATTCGGTATGTGTCCTTTACATCAATTTTACAGATTTGTGTCAAATTTGTGACGAAGTCTGTTATTGAATGGTCTAGCTGTCTATCCATCCGCCTGCCTATGTAGATAATTGCGAAAAAACGCAATTGGCTAGATGGATGAAATATAACATAATATTTCATCACCGGAAATTCTAGATCTGTGTTGAAAATCAGAGAAAATCCAGTGAACGGTTGACTCTCTGTTGGTCTGTCTTTATGTGAGCATATGAAAATGTTAAAAACGCAAAAAGCTAGAAATGTGAATTCTATTATTTTTATGCAAAATAGCAGATCACTGTAAAGTTTGGAATCATATCCGTGAGATAACCTTCCGTGCGCCAGTGAACACAATGACAGAAACATGGAAGGAGGAAGATAAATGAAATTTGTTATGTGTGTTATCATCAGATTTATATATCTGTATAAAATTTCTGTCCAAGATTAATAATTAGAAGGGGTCCAAAACGCATCTTAGGTAAACGTCACTACACATCGAAACTAAGTATATAAATCGAGTCCATACTGTGCAAGTGTATGAGTAAGTTGTGGGGAGAATTAGAATATTCTTGCTTATTTCTTTAGTAAGCAAAATTATTAAACTCATTTATTTAACTTGACTTGTTTCAAGCTGACAAAGTTGGAAGTTTCTAATAGGTTTTTCACTCACTTTCTGCCATGCTGGATTTTTGAAATTTTGTACACTATAGTATTTTCGATGCTAACTACATTAATATTTTCAGAATATAATTATCGGTCATTCAGTTAATTTTACTAATTTTGAGTCTATATAATTAACGCCAATAATTGAAAAATATTAATTTGTTTATTTGAGTAAAAATTTATTCCATGAGGCCATGATGTTTGTAAAATTGATTTATAAATTAAGAATAAAAAGTATAAAATAATTAGAATATTAAAAACTACTTTTTATTTTACTTTTTATCATATTTTAATGTTTTTAAGTGTAAGATGTATAAGATATAAGATACTTTGAAATCGTGCATAGGAACATTTGAAATTTTTATAATAAATTGCGTATAGGTTGTTTTAGCATTTAACTTATGAAACAGTGTAACTTCCATAGAATTTTGTGCTCGAATGTCGAATTAGGCTGGCTTTCTTCGGAACTGCCAGTGACTCGGAATTTGTATGTCCATAAGGCCAGGTCAAATTACTTGTTAATATAATTACTTTTTGTCTGTAGAATGCTGAAACCTTCACGAATCGCCAAGAAGAAGAATTGAAGTTGCGTAATAATCTTACATGGATTAAATTGGCAACCAGTGTATGACATCCAACTTTTCCCACGAATGAGCATCATAAGGAAATAGAAATCGGCAAACCAACGAATCACAAAGTGAACTAGCAAATGCCTGTGTTTCCCGAGTCTTAACATAGAAACTTTGACCTTGCCTGATTAATCACTCAGTAAATCAAACATTATTTTAAAACTTTCTCTGGTAGTGTTGAGGGTCTCTCGAATCTAACGGAAGCAAAACTCACCCGTTAGTGACTACAGAAAGACGCAAAAAAGTGGTGCTAGTATACTTTCGAATGCAAGAATGGGCTACGCTAGAGAAAAGGCTTTTTTCATAATCGATTTCATCAGTCAAGAATAAAAAGAAATTATTCGTCCATTTCCCTGTTGCACTCGCACTTTCATCGTAAAACAAATCATAGTGTAAATCAAGATAATACTGAAATCTAAATCATTTTGTACATAAACCAGCGGGATCGTTCTCCCTTCTACTTCCTCCTATAAGTCCAAAAACAGCAGATTTTGAGTTAGGATTTAGAGAGTAGAGTAGAGAACATAATGTGATTTTTCTGACTCAGGGAGATCTAAAACATGGAGGTGGATCGAAATCTCGAGGTTGAAACTGTAGACTATAACAATACTATCTATACATCATATGCGAGAAAACAAAAAAAGTATTCTCAATTATTTTCGGGCTTAAGCTCGGTAATACTCCGTATTTTTTCACAACAAAATAAAATAAAATACAACAAAGTAAAATAAATTATTTGCTTTTGTATGAATAAACATATTTAGACCTCTATATGAAACTTTTTTTTAAATTCGCTTTTAGCAATTATTTTGTACTGTGCGACACACAAAAACTTTACATTTTACTTTCAGACTTATCGATGCATTTTGAATAGTCCTCTGAAAACGACTGGTTGCAAAATTTGACACAGATAAACGATTTGGGAATAATGACTCTAAACTTAAATTCATTTTTCTAACTCGTTGTATTTTGGAGTCATCGCATTCACATGCACATCGATGAACAGATAGATGGATTTTCATAAAAGAATTTCGTTCAGAATTTGTTAGATATCTACAATTCTGAAGCAAAGATCACATACTAAACTTCGTACTATTGGATTTTTGCAGTTTTTAGTTATAGTGTTTACTGACAGATAATTTCAATTTTCCTTTTTGTTAGATTAACGTTACTAACTTTTGAAGCAACACGGGTCTATCTTGGGATGAAGCCTAATTCCATCTGCGAACAGACTGATAAACGGAAAGAGCTTGAAGCTTGACGGATGAAATTTGGTATGTGGCTTTTACATCAATTTTACAGATTTGTGTCAGATTTTTGACGAAATCTTCTGTTGAAAATTCTAAATGTCTATCCATACGCCTTCCTATGTAGATAATTACTTAAAAACGCAATTGGCTAGATGGATGAAATTTAGCATAATAATTCATTACAGGAATTACAGATCTGTTTTGAATATCATAGACCAAATCCTGTAAACGGTTTACTCTCTGTCAGTCTGTCTATTCATGATTATATGAAAATGCTAAAAACGCAAGAAGCTAGAAAGATGATTTTAAATATTTTTAGGTAAAATTATATATCAGTGTCAAGTTTTGTATTATATCCGTGATATGTCTGTCTGTGCTCTTGTGAATACAATGACTGCAAAATGGAACGAGGTAGATAAATGAAATTTGCTATGTGTGTTGAGTCCAAATTTGTATATCTGTCTCAAATTTCGGGTCAAGTTTGTTAACTGGAAGTGGTCCAGAAAACATACTAGAGAAACGTTACTACACGTTGAAACAAAGTACAAATCGTGCCCAACATGTGCAAGTGTATGAATAAATTGTGCGGAGAATAATATATTCCTGCTGATTTCTCTATTAAATAAAATTATTAAACTCTTTTATTTAGCTTGATTTGTTTCAGGCTTGCCAAGTTTCACAAATTTTCTGACATGCTGGAGTTTTGAAATTTTGTACACTTTTGTGTTTTCGATGTCTACTACTTTAATATTTTCAGAACTTAATTATCGGCCATTCATCTAATTTTATTAAGTTTTGAGTCCTACAATTAGCGCCGTCTGGTTATGAGTTTCAGTAAAAATGGATTTCATGAGGCCATGATGTTAATAAAATTGATTTATTAATTAAAGAATAAAAAGTTGAAATTAATTAGAATATAAAAAACTACTTCTTATTTTACTAATCAAAGTATGTTTTATAAAAATATTATTTAACTTGCGTGACTTTCGTGCTATAATACTTTCAGCTAATTACGGCTGGCATCTCTGATGCTGGCTTATCTCCGAATGATAAATTTTAAGTATTTTGCTAGTGAATTGACTATCCTCATCTAGGTATATAGAGTCCTACCCCAAAGTTTCGTAAACAAGCACAGCTTTCTCTAGCAGGGAAACTTAACTACATTAATTTCCGCCTTCTGCAGCGAAACAGAAACTCGTCATATTCCCTTTCGCTTCTTTTTAACATAAAAAAATGTTTTAAGGTTGACATTTTTTCTGCAATTCGGGTGATTTAAATATGGTTACTACAGAATGGAATGGCTATAAACAGACAGCATTAAACTTTAGGATGAATTCTCGTTAAGCATTCGGTTATTGACGATCCGTTTATGTTAATTGCAGATAGCGTCTTTGATGCTGGCTGAAGATTGAATGTTAATCCTTCACATTGTGAATGGAGAAATACCCTGTCCTATTCAGCAAATGTCATCTCTGCTCTAAGCTACATAAACCATGATTATAGTCATGAGGTTCATTAACAAAAGAGAAATTGTATTGCTACAAAATAGAAATCAAAAGTGTTATATCCCTCCGGCACTGATCCTACCTTCTCGCTAATAAGTCCTGTATGTAATTCAAATATTATGATAATTCCCGAAAGAAAAGGCGAATTCATTCTCCCGCGAGCTTAAAAAATCTTCCGATCCACCGCTCGTAGAAAAGACGAACTTTCTAAGGTGCTATATCCAAAGGTGTTGCGATACTGCAAAGAGCTCCAAGATAACATCTTACGAGCTGACTGAGGGCCCAAGAATCCTCGTTGCTCCTGCTGTTAAAACGGTGCAAGTCCATGAGTACCAGTGCTGGGCACATCTGCTCAATCTCAATTGCTGCTAAAAAAATCAAAGTATAAAAAAACACATACGAAACACCAAGATTGGATATGAAATAAATAGCCTATAAAAAAGAGAAACAACCTTAAAGAATACAATTACTGTTAGTGACGCGGATGTTGTCCAAATTTTAATAACCACTGGAGGGAGCAGTGGCAGCTCGTGTTATGCGATCTTGGGGGCGCTCTAAATATTAACCAATCCTTCGCTGTGCACTGATGCATATTTGTTCCACTTAGACAAAAAACCCCTTTTTCCATTAACTTTGAGAAATTTTGTATTTAATCAAAAAACTTTTTCTCTTCTAATAGGAAAGCATTTTAACAAATTTACTTTAATAAACAATTAAAACGCAAAATTTGTTTTCCATTTCCTTTTCCTGTATTCCTTAAACAGAGATCTTTTCGGCCTTCCTAGCCTTCAACTTTCCAGTGAGCTGAACTAAAAGACTCAATTACCGGACATTCCCCCCTTTAGAAAAGAAAGGAATAACAACATCTAAAGAAAAGAAATTACTGACTAATAGTGTAACAGTGAAAATGCCTGTTCTGTACATAGTGTAAATATTTCTTTCCTTTTGTTTATTTTGTTTTACTTTTTTCTTAAATAAAATTCCCGTGTCTTGCCCATCAAACCGTTCAGTGACCGGTCTGGTCACGGGTACGGGGGTAAGAGACGGCGTTCTGTTCTCTATTCCTTACTACATATATAATGATTCACATGGCTGTGGTTCGACAATAAAATGACAATATAAAATAATTTTCTTATCAATAAACAAGAAAAAACTTTATATTATAACTCAATATGAAAATAAAAATAAGCGAATACCATTTATTAGTATCATTAAAAATAAAACACCTTCTTATTATTTTTTTTTCAGCGAAAAGATTAAAAACAATGACCTTGATGCTTGTATGACGATTAAAAAACAGTTTAATCATTTGAAAAAGTAGACTTCAAGTTCTGATGTAGTATGCAGTAACGGGAATTGCCAAGATAAAAAAAAGAGTAATTTATTCTATTACATCTATCTAAAGGTGCACTGTGATATTTTAAAATGGGAATTCACTTATCAGTATTCTTCCAAAAATTCTGTTCCTTGAAGCAAATCGTGTCTTATTTGAAATCTATTCTTCTTAAACTATGAATCATGATCCTAAATAAGATGGTACAGAATATTGGGGATCGCCAAAATTTTGAAAACATTTGTATCATGGAAAATTTCTCATCACGTTTTATAACTAAAAATCATCGAAAAAAATCTTTTGGGTTGTAAAAAATTTCATTCAATTTTGATTAATATAAAAAAAGTTTTTCAATTAAATTTCTATTTATAATAGCCAGCATCCAAGACGCCAACTGTAATTTACATATACTGGAGACAAAGGGTGATTAATTTAAGGTAATTGAAAAGAATATAAAAATGTTTCTAGAATAGAAAAAGTGGTAAAAAATTTTATGGAATGATCGTTAAAAGCGTAGATTTAGGATATTTGTTTTAGTACCACAATAAGTTATTGGTATTGTTTATAATTTTTAAAAATATTCAATATCTTAGTGCTCTTTCTGTGTGTATCGCCAAAATATTCACAAACTGCAGTTAATATTTTTAAAAATTCTAACGACCAAAATATGCTTTCGGCTGATACGCTATTTCGGTGCTTATATTCGACAGATGATTTTATGCAGATGATGACAGATGAGGTTATGTATTAAAGATAGAAGGCGCTATATGCACTTCAGACAAGTGATGCCGGATACACATATTAAAGTATGATAGAGAAGGTATATTATTTCATAAAAAAAAATCGAAAGTTTATTAAGAAAATATGCATATTTGAAGAGTTGTAGTCCTAGTATCTCAAAAATAATAACTATTTTAGACAAATCACGAAAAAATAGAAATTCAGTTTTAAAAAGCTACATTTGAAAAGATTAATACAGCAGAAACCCCTAACCTGTGCAAGTGAATGTTGTGGGGAGAACATTCCTGCTGATTTCTGTATAAAACCAAATAATTTAACTTGAGTTGTTTCATGTTTGCAAGGTCAGAATTTTGTAATAGATATTTCACTCAATTTCTCAGATGCTGGAGTTATTAAATTTTGTTCACTGTTGTATTTTCAATGTCAGTACACCAGTTTAATGTTTTCAGAACTTAATTATCGCTCATTCAGTTATTTTTATTAAATTTTGATTCAATTCTATTCGCACAGTATGGTTGTGAATTTGAGAAAAATTCATTTTACGAATCCATATTGTGAATAATATTGATTTATAAATTAAAGACTTAAAGGTGGAAAATAATTAAAATATAGAAAACTACTTTTCACACACACACACAGTCTCCTGATCAAAATGTGTTTTTAAAAAATAATAATTAACTTCTCTTAAGTTTTAAATGGTTTTTGTAACCAAACAATCTTAAAAAATTTACATTCTCCCCAAATCCAACAAATCCACAACAAAATCCAACGTTGGGATAGAGGAAAATTGTTTGATTGAAAAATGACTTTTAAGGGACATATCGGAATCCCACTAGCATTTTTGTGGAGTCCTGACAACACGAAAACTCCTGTCCTGAATCACACGAACATCTTTATAGACTGCTGCTGACCTACAAACATGTCGTTTTGAGAGCAATATTTAATATGGCCGTCCCAAAAAGTTGAAGTATATTAGATCTTTTTGCGGTAGTGTGGAAAAGTTGCGAGCTCCCATCATTAAAAAGTGTGCAAAATCTTGTAACTCTGAATTGATATCTTCTGTCGCCTCAATGGGCAGAAAGTTGAGAAAATTGGACTAAAAATGGTCAAAATTCAAAAGTTAATAAAAAAATCACAGATTTCGTTGATCGGTTTGGGGTAGTGCTTAACAGTTACTATTTATTAACAACAACATCTTTACGAAATTTTAGATTTATAGGTTAATATCTTCTGTCGTCTCAACGGCGCTGAATTTTGGAAATTTAAGGTGAATTTTTAAATAAATACACGTTTTACTTACCTCATTATAATGCGAATAGAAACTTTATTCAGCCTTTGAATCATACAAAATTACAAAAGCACTATTTTTTTGTAATCTGGTTTGGACTCAAATTGTGACATTTGTTTTCTGGAGGCTTCAGTGAGGAGTTTCACAATTCTCTCAACTGCTTGCGTGTGCGTTGGAAATTTAATAAAGTCCCAGCCGTCCATTGGCACATCGTCCTGTATCCTCTTCAGATCTGTCTGAGAACTGAAGGATGTGTGACATTAAACGCTTGCCTGTCAATGAGATCTACGTAGTCTGTAGCTCCAAAGTTAACAGCAGGAATAACGAATCTACGAATACAATTTCCTTCTGGGCCAAGTTCAGCATTTATTAATATGTAACCAATGCACTATTGGATGATTTTAGCAACCTTATTTTTCAGGGATGTGACGGCACAGTCGTGAACACTGGAGTGTTTAATGGTGTAATTCTCAGGCTTGAATTGAAACTTCATGGATCAATCCAATGGATTATATGCTTACTTCATTTCAACGAGTCCCCATTACGACAGCTATTTGAGCGCAAGTCTTCTGGTCCCTCGTCTTACATCGGAGACATTGGACGAAACCTGAAAGTATTCGAGATGCTGCCGCTTGTTGCTTTTAATAGTATTGAATGTGAGTTGCCAGGCATTGATTCCACCAACCTAAGTTGTGATCTGAAATACTTATTACATATTTGCACAGCCATTAGTACTGGAGTTGGTTCTTCAGATCTAGTGAAGCGTCAACCGGGCACGTTGCATTTGGCCCACTGGGTAACAACTGCAAATCGAAGATAGAGGCTTTATACATAAGCATCAAACCCATCAAATGAGTTGATAACTTTGGTTGTATTCATTCTAAGAGTTTACGCATCCTCATGGTTCCGAATTAAGGTTCAACATTCCATAAAGAATGGTGCTAGACATTTGCGGCATTTCATCAGCTCATCTCGATTCTTTGTATAAGAAGTATAGTGGTAGCGAACCAATTATTTCTCGCAACGCTTACTTTGAGACTCCAGAAAACATGCTTTTGGCTATTAGTCCATTACAATTAGACCGAAAAAATGGCAAATAGGGGAAAAAATTTATATAGTTTTGAAATTTTGGTCAAATACTTCTTTGACCTCAAGGATATCAGAACCGAAAAGCTTTCGCCTCTCCGGAGGGAGCTTCCGCCCCTAGGGGGAAAAAACTGAAGTGAAGTGGAGTGTTTGGTCAGTTTTTCCTAGATTTCTTCAACCCTTCACATTCAATGCTAGAAATGGTATAGATGAAAGTCGCAGAGCATAAAATTCTGCGTCGAATGAGTACCAATACTATATATTTTGTTGCAGTAGTACGATTGCAAATTCTTATCAAAGTTGCAATGATTTTTCAATTTTCAAAAACAAAATCATTATTCTTACAAAAAACAACGCATACAATTAAATATTCTCTCTAAAACAAGTTTGTATGTATAAGTATTCACTTTTGCAAGCACATGCATATGTCAGAGCACCAATACCAAAGCGCAAGTGTGGTGTGGAAGTTAGGAGAGAGAGTACAACTAGTCCATTGCAATGAGACCGAAAAACGACAATTAGGAGTAAATTTTATAAAGTTTTGAAACTTTGATCAAATACTCTTCTGACATCAAGGAAACGAAAACCGTAAAGTTTCCATCCCTGAGGGGGGAACTCCCCCCCAACCCCCCTCTAACTTGCAATACCATCAAAGCAAAAAATGATCGTACCCAGCTTATAAAACAATAATTAGCATTACTTATTTTTTAACTGCAATAAATTATTTTCATATATATTCTAATTATATGTAACCTCTTGCTGGCCATGTTTAATAATATCATTGATGCAGTTGCAGAGCGGCCAGTTGGTAACACTGACAACCTTTACTTCGTTCTTAATGGAGGCTCTCTTATTCATCGTGTAGTACTGCCAAAGCAAGAGACTTTCGATGATGTTTACACCAAATATTGGTCGTATATCAAGAGGCATTACGGCGATGATGTAACAGTTGTTTTTGACGGATACACCGAAAGCAGTGTTAACACAAAGTTTATTGAACGCCAAAGGCGAAGGCTGAAGGTACCTCAAGAGAAATAATTTTTAATTAAAGCGCAGTTCTCCTTGACCCTCAGAGACAATGTCTAAGCAATCTTGAAAATAAGGACTTTTTCATTTCGCAAAATCGCTAGCCACTTAGAGAACGTAGGCATATGCACGTTGGTAGCAACAGATGATGCTGATGTACATATTGTGAAGACCACTATAGAGACATACGAGAAGATTAAGAAACAAGTTATTGTAATTGGCCAAGATGTTGATATTCTTGTTTTACTTATTGCTCTTATTCCAGTCTATATAGATATTCTCATGTTGAAAGAAGGTAAGGGTAAAGTCGTTACGTTCTATACGAACGAAGGTAAGGGTATACGTTCTATAGCTCTAAATATCTGCTGAATTCTAATCTTGTGATCGAATGCAAAAAAAAAAATCCATTCTCTTCGTTCATGCGATTAGTGGTTGTGACACAACTTCAGGGTTATATAGAAAGGGAAAACTACAAGCAGTGCAATTGCTCATCTTATTCAGGCTACTTTCCTCTTTCTTCTTGTTGCTGTATAATGCGATGATGAACCTCTCTCCTGCTCTTTCAATCTCAGTGTAAGTTGATTTAGGGTTATTAAAGATCTCAGAGATATCTTGCAGGTATTTACTGAGGTTTAACAATTGCACTGCTTGTAGTTTTCCCTTTCCATAGAATCCTGAGGTTGTGTAACAGCCACTAATCGCATGAATGAAGAGAATGGATTTTTTTGCATTCGATCACAAGATTAGAATTCTGCAGATCTTTAAAGCTATAGAACCTATCTTTGACTTTACCCTTACCTTCTTTGAACATGAGAATATCTATATAGACTGGAATAAGAGCAGTAAGTAAAGCAAGAATATCAACATCTTGGCCAATTACATAAACTTGTTTCTTAATCTTCTCATATGTCTCTATACAGGTCTTCACAATATGTACATCAGCATCATCTGTTGCTACAAACGTGCATATGTATACGTCCTCCAAGTGGCTAGCAAGTTTACGAATTGAAACGCTCCTTATTTGGAAGATGGCTTAGAAATTGTCTCTGAGGGTCAAGCAGAACTGTGCTTTCATTAAAAATTATTTCTCTTGAGGTACGCTTCATCCTTCGCCTTTGGCGTTCAATAACCTTTGTGTTAACACTGCTTTCGGTATATCCGTCAAAAACAACTGTTACTTCATCGCCGTAATGCCTCTTGATACAAGACATATATTTGGTATTAACATCACCGAAAGTCTCTTGCTTTGGCCATACTACACGATGAATAAGAGAGCCTCCATCAAGAACGAAGTAAAGGTTGTCAATGTTACCAACTGGTCGCTCTGGAACTGTATTAAAGATATTATAAAACATGGCCAGCAAGAGGCTACATATAATTAGAATACTTAAGAAAATAATTTATTGCAGTTAAAAAAATAAGCAATATTCATTATTGTTTTATAAGCTGGGTACGATCATTTTGCGCTTCGATGGTTTTGGGTTCGAAGGGGTTGGGGGGGGGAAGTCCCCCCTCAGGGATGGAAACTTTACGGTTTCCGTTTCCTTGATGTCAGAAGAGTATTTGACCAAAGTCTCAAAACTTTATAAAATTTTCTCCTATTTGTCGTTTTTCGGTCTCATTGCAATGGACTAGTTGTACTCTCTCTCCTAACTTCCCGCTCTGGTATTGGTGCTCTGACATATGCATGTACTTACAAAAGTCAATACTTATACATACAAACTTTATTCAGATAGAATATTTGATTGTATGCGTCGACTTTTGTAAGAATAATGATTTTGTTTTTGAAAATTGTCAAATCATTGCAACTTTGATAAGAATTTGCAATCGTACTACTGCAACAAAATATATAGTGTTGGTACTCACTCGATGCAGAATTTTATGCTCTGCGACTTTCATCTATACCATTTCTAGCATTGAATGTGAAGGATTGAAGAAATTTAGGAAAAACTGACCTAACACGCCACTTCACTTCAGTTGTTTCCCCATAGGGGCGGAAGCTCCCCCCGGAGAGGTGAAAACTTTTCGGTTCTGATATCCTTGAGGTCAAAGAAGTATTTGACCAAAGTTTCAAAACTATATAAATTTTTCCCCTATTTTACCTAATTGCAATGGGCTATATGTTAACTGATGAGAGATATTATATTAGAACCCTTCCTGCTCGGCGAATTATCAAGGCAAGGGAAATTGGCCCAGATGGTAATTGTGTTCGTAGATTCGTTATTCCTGCTGTTAACTTTCCAATTACAGACTACGTAGATCTCATTGACTGGCAAGCTTGTACTGTCACACCGCCTCCAGTTCTCAGACAGATCAGTTCTCATGAACTTCTGAAGATGATGCAGGATGGTATGCCAATCGACTGCTGAGGCTAATTAATTAATTCAAAATGAATAATTTTGCTTCCCAAAAGGAATGAAATATTACATAATAAATAAATAAATATTTAAAAATTGTATGTTTTCTATTTCTCTATTCATATTTAACGAGGATTTCTTCGAGGAATATTTAAATTTACGTTAAAATGTCAAGAAAAGATGGTCGTGACATTCATAAAATCAGGAAAAATACATTTATTTTCAGGAACTGAAGAAAGGCCTAGATTTTCTACGGCCAATTTCCAAAAACTCTGAAAAAACAAACTTGTAAGTGTTTCGAATATCTAGTCGGACAATTCGTAGCAAGCATATGGCGTTTCCACCCATGTATTCTGTGAGTAAATATTTTATTTTACACAACTTGCAGAAAGAATGCAACCCTGAAAACATTGTCATGTTTTAAAAAAGCTGAAAATCTGCTGGCTAACGAATCTCAAATTGACGTCGAGCTTTGGTTTCGTTCGAGAAGGGGGAAATTATTCTTTCTGTGCTCGATACCAGAGAATGCCTACAAAATTTTGATGAGAAACTCCCATTCACACATCATATGGCGAAAATTCCAGATTCGGACATAGCCACCATCAAAGAAGCTAGCTGTACTTTACACACTATTCCAGAAATCTAATCTCGCAGGTTTTAATAAAATTCGTAAATTGTAAAATATATATAAATATTTTTTAAATAAAAATAATGGTAATTTAATATTATTGTATTGATAATTATATATAGTGATCGTTATAAAAGTGAAATTACAAAAAATTTTTTTAGTACTAGAATAACTTATTGCTGACGTCTACGATTTTGTCAAAAAATCCAATAGCTTCCTGCAATTTCTATGTAAATCATCAAAATCTTTAAACCTGAAAATTCTATGAACCAAAATATTTTTCCGGCAGATATGCGATTTCTGTGCGTAAATGCGACGTATAACACTGTATGAATTAAAGACAAAGTAAGCCGGAGGTGCACATGAAAGTACTGTACTGATGGAGATATTTTGTGGTTTTATTAAGAAAATATGCACTATTGAAGAGTTGTAAGTTCTACTATGTCAAAAATAATATCTAATTGGGACAAATATTGAAATAATTAAAAAATATTTTGAAAAGGAGTGTTTGAAAATTTTGTTACTGCACATTCCTATTAAAAAATATTGTATATTGAGAAAAATATGTACAAAAATGAAAATTCTGCTGTGGAGTTATATTCAAAGAAAGCATTATTTCCCATAACTTTAATACTGTGAAAAGCAAGTGACGGAAAAATTAAAAAAAAAACAATAAATTAGTTCAAATTTCAATACAACAATAAAATACACCATTACAAATTCTGTTTAAAATTAATTTAAAAAAACTTAATATAAAGAAATACACGAAAATGAAATTAGTATCACTCAAAAGCTTAATTTTTTTCTTTTAAAATGGTTCAAAAAGAGTTTTTATCAGACAATATACTCCAAAATTATTTTTAAAAATCTTAAACTTCATTTAATTTTCAAATCGTTCAAAAACTAAACAAAATTTTGAAGACCCTTTCTTAGTGTGTGCCACTACGAGATTGCATTCTGTGCGTAACGATCTTCACAAATCTCTATGTACAAATAGTAGAGCTAGACTGAAACACTGTTAATTTGCGAAGAAATCGAAGTTTAGATCATTATTTTTAATAACTTTATTTTGAAACAATACTAGTTGATTTCACCATTTCTGGTGACCGCGGTGGTATAGTGATAAGGTCTCGACTTCGCGGCAGTAGGATTCCAGGTTCGAAACCCGATGCCACTGAAGATCGATCCGCCGTGTATGGGTCCCTTCGCACGTAGTGGTCAAGAGCTCTCTCGCTTGCGTGGTGCAGAATTTCGAGAATCGACTCTTTATTTAACTCCGGTTCAAAATAACGGGGTCAGTCCCAAAATAGCCCTCCTGTTTCTCGGTTACGGGAAGTTAATTTAACTAATGAATTCCTCCATCTTCTCATCATATAAGTTATATAAGCATGGGCTCTACCGTTCCTGTGTACGCTGTGCAAAACACCACCCTATGTCCCCGTGTCTGATGCCATGACAGCAATTGAACCGGTTGGTTGGACATTGGACAACGTACGATGTTACAGTAGAACCTCAATTGTCCTAGCTGACAGGGCCTTAATCACTCGGTTTATAGAGGCTAGATTTTGATGATGACTTCTTTCCTTTAGACAGGTTTTCCAAAATTGTTTATTTGAAAAAAAAACAGGTATTTTGCCTTTGCACAGCTTTGTGGATTTGCGTCAAATTTTTGATTAAATCCGCCAATGAAAAAACTGGCTGTCTACCCATCCGTTTGCATATGGTTGTTATAACTTATAAACTCATTGGGCTAGATGGATGAAATTCAGCATATGGTGTTGTGACAGATTTCTAGATATGTAATGTAAATCAAACCAATTCCTACAAACGATTTACTTTCCTTCGTTCTGTCTATTCGCGATTATGCGTAAGGTATAAAAAACGCAATAAGCTAAATAGTTGAATTTCAGTATTTTTCTTTAAAATTCTAAACGTGCCTACTTTTTTAATCATATCTGTTAAAAGTTATACTATTTGTGTGTATGTGAGTACAATAATTTAAAGACGGCAAAGGATTGATTAATGAATTTTCCTATGTGTTTCATCACCGGAAATTTAGATCCGCAATAAATTGTACATCACCAAAGGCACGTGAATGAAAAATTTGATGATACACTAATAATTCTTCAAATTTCATTGCAACACTATAAATCTAAGTTTAAAATTGTGTTTTCTCTTAAATTAAAGAAAAAATTACACGGAAATAAAATTCGTATCCCTAAAACTTAATTTTTAAATTTCAAAAATGTGACTACAAAAACTGTTTTTGTTTGATAATAAGATCCAAAAATTTCGATAAAAATTTCAAAGTTCAGTTCATTTTTGATTAAAAATGAATCTTAATAATATTTAAAAAAATACTTTCTCAGTGATTACCAATACCTAAGAAATAACTACTAGCCAAATTTGTATCTCTAGGTCCATTGGAACGTCACATTCGCCGCCTAACGATCTTCGCAAAACGCTGTTTACAGATAATAACTAGTCTTCAAACAATGGTAATTTGCGAAGAAAATTAAAGTTCGGTTCATTATGTTTAACAATTTTGTTTTGTAGCAATAACAGAGGATTCTTTATCTGCTGGACATACAAGTCATAAGAACATCGGTTTTTACTTTCTGTGATGTGCCAAATACAGTAGAACTTAGAATATAGAGCTGATTCGGATCTCAGTCACCTCGGAAAATCGAAAACTTAAGTTATAGAGACTTTATTTAAATTATAACTTCTTTCCTTGTTAGAAGATTATCCAAAATTGTTATTTAAAATTATAAAAATAAGTCCGCAAGTATTACCAAGCATTGACAAGTTAACAAACTGATTTCATAGTAATGAAATTTATGACATGCATTTTTTTGAAATATTAATTACTTTTTATAAGAGGATTTACTAATGTTATTGATTTTCCCTAGTTTCGGGTCATTTTCCCAATGATTCTTTAAAGCTATTGTCAAGAGATTATTGACCTCTGCTCAATAATGCGAAAGTTTCCAACACATTTTACAGTGCAATTCTTTTCATGAAAATGTGTTGAATTCTTCACACCACTAGTGAAGTGATTATTAAAACTTGAACGGTGTTTTTATTTTCATTTTGTTCTAAATAAGATTTTAAGTTATAGCAGATCAAAAACCGATAACGAGCTTCAGCCGACTTTGACATCCTTTTTTTTTCAAAAATACGTTGCCTTTGTTAAAAAAAATGAAAAACAGTTTTCGTTTTTCTCGGCGATAAAAGGCAGGAACATCGTGGTTCTACTGTATTAGAAAGTATTATAATCCTCAATAAATCGACTTCGAGTTTTTGATAAATTTCCACTTTGTGAAACCTCACTGAGACCAAAAGAGTCATTTTTGGAATTATGTCGGTGAACACAATGATAAACGAAAATTGTGTTAGAGGGATGAAATTCTGGATGTTGCCTTCATGCAAAATTTACAGATTTGAGTCAAATTTTGGACGAAATTCGAAAGTCTCTCTGTCTGCCCGCAAGCGCATTTCTGAAGATGATTATAAAAATGGAATTGCCTAAAGAGATGAAATTTAGCAAATGGTTTCATTAGCAGAATTTTAGATGTGTATTGAATATGAGACCTAATACACCCAACGGTTGACTCTGTTTCGGTTGGTCTGTTCGTGAGTATTAGACATCTATAAAAACACCAGAAGCTAGGGGGATATATATAGTTAGGAAATAATATAAGTCAAAATTGTAGATCCGTTGAAAGGTCGATTGTTTGAGCATCCGTATGTATGCAAATTCAGAACGAGGTAGATATATGAAATTTGGTATATATGTTGACCCCAAGTTTGTAGATATGTATCACATTTCGTCTTAGGAAGGTTAACAGGATGGTACCAAAATCCGTTCTAGATAATCGTCATTACACGCCAAAGCTAAGTCCAAAAAACTTTTAATGTGTAAGAGGATGAAAAAGATTTGGGGAGAATACGCCTACTGATATTTCTATTAAACAAATTATTTAACTCTGTTATTTAACTTGGCTTGTTTCATGTTTCCAAAGATCGGAATTTTGTAAAAAATAGTTCACTTCCCATTCTCCCAAAATCCAACATTATAGAAAAGACCTACTCTCTAATAAAGAAAAATTATTTCCCTGAAATGACACTTAAGGAAAAAAAATAGGAATCGCACGAAAATATTTACAGAATGCTGACCAAGAAACATATCTTTTTCAGGGCAATTTTTACGCATAACAGACTATAGGTACGAACAAGGTTCCTGATTAATGCGTGAAAGAAACCAGGTTCTCTTATGATATGCGCAGGATAAATTTATGTTTGAGTGAAAAATTAATTGCAATACAAAGTTTGCGGTTTTGGTTGATGGGAACTTAATATTT
>BGPR01011936.1:0-46751 GCA_013235015.1 Araneus ventricosus
TCCCAATTATGAACATTGAAATGAAAATTCATTTGAAAATAAAATTTTGTCCACATTGTTTTGAAAAATTGTTAATTATAATTGAAAGTAAGCTTGATTTTTTAATATAGAAATTACGTTTCAGATACGAAATGAGCAATGTACAGAAATTCTTAAAAATGGTCTTTTTTTTACTAAGTACTTAGCATAAAAATTCCTAAAAAATTAAAAAAAAAAAACGATCCAAAATTTCTAAAAATTGGTACACCTAGTTAAAAATGTCCACTTCACTAATAACATAATGCAGTTATAAAGTTTCATTTTCTGCACTTTTTGTGCAAAATATATTTTTTATTCAATTAAATTCATAAATTTTTAATTGAATTCATATCTGTGCTTGGTTATAAAAATAATTTTTACAATACTTTGTTTAGTAAAAATTCGATCTGATCATCACTATTTTCCATTTCTATGTCTAGTGTAATGAGGTTAGTCAGAAGAGTCAATAGTCAATTTCCCAATTGGGAACATTGTGAAAAACATAAATTTTTTTTTAAATTCGTATTTTAATGCTTCATATCTTTAAACTGTAGCATTAGAAGGTGAAATAGGGAAAAAAGTAATTAAAAATCAGCCTGGATCTGAATTCGGTCAGTAAACGGTTAAGCTGATAAGTCTTAAGAGTTTAGTAGTCGCCACTTATAGTGATCACGAATGTAATGATCAGTTGGTTGTACTGATCAAAATAGTGCGCAACAGATCTTCCATATCTAAACTAGGGTTGGGTGATACTTTGTATCAGGTACGCAAAAGTATCAGGTACACCCAAATGATACAGACCAAAAGTATCAGGTACTCGGTATCAGTTCTCATACTTGAATGTTAATGATAAGTAATCGCTTCCATCGTGTTCCTTTTCTGTCATCTGATACGATGTAATACATTTTGCATCATATGATACTTGTATCATGTTGATATATCAGATTGATACAGTTCTGGGTTGGGGATTGCTTCATGCTTCGCGTTTTCGGTAGAGGAGTGATGAAGAAGTGCATGTGGCCTTGGTTTTGAAGTCATCATGGGTGGGTAGGGGGAGAAAGAAATAAATAGTTAAGTGTGTTGGAAGGCAGGATTCCCAAGCTGGGAGTGGTATGTGTGGGATTGATATGTAATGCATTAATTTAATGGAAAAGATACGATAGGATTTCAGCATCATACACCAGTGTAGGAACATCTTGATCGAGAATGATCCCGAAGTATGTAGGTACTTCCTTATTAAAGAACGATTAAAATAGTGGTGAGAAGAAAGGTACAATTTTTTGTATTAAAAAAAACTAGTCAGAAAACATTTTTGCCTGATTGAGACATCTGTTCCACGAGAACTCATTTTTTCGAAAGTGGTATTGATCTTAAATGACAAAAAACCAAGATTATCTTCTGACAAAGTAAAAAAATTAGTTTTTTAAAACTATAATTAAATTATTTTCATCTCTCTCTTTAACTCTTTTGTTGCTGTACCTTGTATGTTGTCAATGCTATACTTTTGTTAATATACCTACTTCCTTCTTTTCTTAATTAAAGAGAAATTTCACGTTTTTTGTTTTAAGTTGTTCATATTAAACTCTATATATTAATAGACGTTTAACTTTAAAATCTATTATCTCCATCACTTCCAAAATTGCTCATTAATTTTAGCTTTAGTTGCTAATTTTAATTGTGTACATTATTTCTTAAAGCATTTTTAAAAAGTAAAGATTTTTCTAAAACTTAAAAGACTGATGGCAACAGTTTCATTTTAGGTATTTCATCCTATATTTATATTTTAAAATATAATTATTTTCTGTTTAATTACATTTTTTAAATCGCTATATTCTGAAAATTTTATTCATATTCAGCATTTAATTTTTATGTTCAATTTATTTTACTAATAATAATTCTGTTGATTGAGTTACTTATTTGTTCTGAATAAAGAAATGCTTAAAGCAAAATATATTTATTTAATCACAGAAAATCCCATCAATCTTATATACTTAATAAACATTGCAAGAAAAGGTAAAAAAAGTGTTAAAAATAATTTTATTCCAGGTAATGATAAGAAATAATATATATAGGTAGTTTAAAAAAAACACACACATAACACATGCTAGCATTGCCAAGGCAGAAATCTCGTATCACTACCCGATTGCCTATCCAGTTCCGTACCGACAGGAAGGGATTGGTTATCGGCTGCATCAGATACAAGCGCGTATCAGTATCAACTTGTACCTGATACAGCAAACTCTGGTATCAACCCAACTCTAATCTAAACACATTGATAATCCACCGCCTATAGTGATCAACAGTTCGCTTGTAATGATTGGTTTCGATGAGATGACGCCACAGAAGACGAGGACAATGACGAAGGGTGCCAGAAGAGAAACCACCATGAGCCCAAGAAACTCTGCAAGCCCTTCATACATTAAAGATCAGTTCAATACACACAACAAGCTGAATCCTTTGATAGGCATGATTCATATGAAAGGTGTATCCAATGAATGCTTGGAAACTCAAAGTTACTTTAGATAATTTTTTTTAAATAAAGCTTTAAAAATTAAATATATATGAATTTTTTTCAATTCTGTGCATTGCATCCATTTTCTTTTCCTAATTAAAACAAATGAATGCATACAAACGATATTGTATGGTCTGTTTTATCTGCTATTCTTGTCAGGTCCTTGCCTAGGCCAAAATAAGCTTTCTTCGCCCCAATCATCATAATTGGCTTAGCAAGGGTAAATAGCGCTCGGGGCATGTTATTATATTTTCACCCCTTAAACCTATTTGACTTTAAAAAGTGACATGAACGCACAAATATTTTGTCCCCGAAGTGCTCTCGAAATGTGGCTCTCCATTCACTAAGCCTCTGATCCTTGTATACATACAGATTAGTATTATTTTTAATGCATTTCAGACCTTCTGATCATTTGGATATAGGAATCACTCTGGGACAAGCGGCATCCACTGTACCAGGACTTGGTAAGCCTTGTATGAAAATTTCAACCACATTTTGGCCTGTATGTAGCCTACCTATGGTTATCAGTATTTTTTTTTATAATGCTTCATGAATCAAGAAATTTCACTATACAAAAATTTTAGACCCATAATGATATTGAAAAAAAAAAGGTCTTTTTTGTAGTACCTGGTGGATAGTACATTTTTCTGGTAACTGGAAGAGGAATCACTTCATATTCAAGTTTTCCTGAAACAAATATCATATGTGAAAAATATACTACCAATTTTTTATAACAGATTTTATTGTAATTTCATTTTGAGTCAGTTACTGATTCAATATCAATATTTATCAAAGAGCTACAGTAAAAAATACACGAAAGTAGCATTTTATTCAATTGAATTCAGAATTCTTACTTTTTATTTCAGGAATAATTATTGCAGTATCAACAGTTGTTGGCCGAAGTTTTAATTTGAATATTCTTTCTGAAATTCAAACAAAATTAGAAAAGCAAAAAAATTCAGCCTTTTACATAATTAAATGAAATATGAGCCGAATGCTACTCATAATGTATAGCATGTTTATTTTGAAAAGGAAAAGCAAATATTAATGTGCAGCTTATCTTAATAGAAACCATAATTTAGAAAAGAATTGTAAAAAACTGAATCGCAGCTTGTACGATAGCTGGCACCAGAGGTCCCATTCACGATACATTTTGATCAGCACCCCTTTATTCCAATAAAACCAGAAAGCAGTGAATATAATGGCACAGATGGCAGATCTCTGTTTTCCCTCTTCCGAGATGAGCATACATTAACACTTATGTCACCAGTGCTACTGCGCAGTAAGACAAAATGGAGATAGTCGGGTAACATAACAATTCCTTTTCCCTCTTCCTCTAGAAAGGACTTATTTTAGCTAACAATTAAAAGCTCAATAATTAATCTCTTAACAATTTAATTGCCCTAAATGACCGTTTATCGTTAAGTATCGATTCAGTTTTAGGTAAATATAACGTCATGTTCTTTACCCTAACTTCTATTTTGAGCATATTTTTGTAAATATCTTGCCCCCTGTAAAACTCGCCCTATAATTGTTAAATAAATCGTATTTTTTTAACTGAAGCCTCCTCATTACTTAATATCTTTTTTAAATGAACCTAAAGAAACCCCTTAGACAAACCCTGCCAACACCCTTAAAATGGGTAAAAGTGGGATTTTCGTCTTAAGTGAGACAAATCCTACATTAATAAATTAAATATACTGTCTATACTCAGAATTTACAAATAAAATGAGAATTAAACATAATTTAGAACAAATTCAACTTCATATAAATATTATTATACTGATGAAGAAGATATTACAATAAATTAATAGAATTAAAACCATCATTTATCTATCAAATATCAACCTTAAATTTACTCAACTGACTGATATAAAGATAATTTAAGAATCATTTTGGTTTTTTGGAGATGAATCCTAAGAAAACGACTCATAAAATCCTAGGAGAAGACTCATAAAATGTATTGCAAATTTAATGTGAACTGAATAAAAGAGGAACAATATGATAATTTTTTAGAAAGGTGAGAAAATTCAGTTTTCTACATTAAATGTACATCATAAATATTTACCTTAAATTTTCTCAACTGACTGATGCAAAGATTATAGTTTTAGATTTTTGGGGATGAATCCCAATTGTATTAAAAAAGAGATGACTCATAAAAGAAGCAGTACAACAAAGTATTGTAAATTTAATGTGAATTGACTAAAAGAGGAATAATATGACAATAATAATTTATAACTTTGAATTCATAATGGTATCAAAAAATTAAGTTAATATATTTTATTAAATTCGATAATTTTTATAAAACATTTATTAATTGTCATAATTAATAATTATTATCAAACAATCAAACTATAATCATTATCAAACCCAATTACCAATTACTACCCAATTTAATCTCCCGTCCCATTAAGTTTAAAAAGAAAGTCATCATCTGGTTACAGGCTGATCAATTTTCCAGCGTCTGAACATTTTTTCTTGAGTATGCCATTTAGAAACTCCTGAATTTTAGACAACCCAGTTTTGTAAGTAGATATTAAAGATAACATTTTATTTTGTCTTGATAGTAATTTCTTAGAAAGTAATAATTTTTTTAAACATATATATGTATGATATTCATGAAATCACATATTATTAAAATCCTGAACACAATTTTAGTTCTGAATACTTGCATCTCATTAAGTAATTCAATTCTGGAATTCTACTTGCAATTATGCTGAAGATAAAAATATTTAATATCATTTTAATTTTGTTTGTTTTTCAAAAACAGTTAATTTTGTTCCAAAATAGTTAATAATTTTTTTTCTGTGGTCAAGGATTCTATAAGTATTCCTTTTGTTTGAAACGAATTTGAGATCTCAGTAGAAATTTGCTTTCAGTACCTTCAGATTTAAATATCAACATTTGAGTCAGGATGATTTAAATTAACAAATCTCTTTTCTATGTTAATTTATACATTTTTCAATGCCTATATTCATTTTAATTATATTATAATACCATACCAGATATAATTTTTAATTAAACAATTATAAAACAGAGGAAGCTTTTCAACATAGTTGCTGTTTTTAATATATGTCATAACACTTCATGAAAAATAAGCTATAGAGAATTCACATATTATAAAAGTTAAATTTGTGGCAACACAATAAAAATGAACAGATCCTAAAAACAATTTTGCCAAAGAATGAAATGATAAATACTGTAAAAGTTAGAGACAAAACAAAAATAGTAAAAAAGTTTTAAATCATAGCTTACCAAATTCATAAGATGCTACAAAGAAAAGATGCCAACAAAGTAATTTATTAAAAGAATTTAATTAATCAATATAAATAGAATACTAGGTAATTTCTATTCACCATTATTAAGAACATATATGGAAGCATTATTAACTGAAAAACTGATGGTTTTATTATAATAAAACTTAATAAATTAATTCTAGATAACTTAGCAACAAATACATGGATAATTATTCTAAGAACTAGTTGAAAGTCCATAATAAAGGACAAAAATTATTGAAAATTCAATCCCTTTTTTGATGTTACATATAAAATTTAATAATACGGAAATCACAGAATGTATTAAAATAAGTTGACTCACTTATTATAAGAAATAGATAAGATGTTACAAATTTCGGTAATAAGCAAGAGCAAAAACATGTCTAAAATTACCTACAGACCTACCAATAACTTGGTAGGTCTGTGGTGTTAAATTCAGTTTGGACACAATTGAATTATTATTTAACTATGAACTGTTCTCGAGGATAAAACAATTAAATGAAAATTTTCTTTTATATGCTTGCCTATGAATTCAAAAGTTCATTTTAATTATTTCGCTCATCAAATCAATATAACACAAATAATCAGACTTCTATATAAATTCCTCCTAATAATAGATTTATTTTAAGTATTATAATTGAATACAATTACACCATCAATAAATTTAAACAGCTTATTTCCAACAGTTGCATAACTGAAAATACATTAAAAATTCAAAAGAGAGAAATCCTATTTTTAGGGGTGAAAACAATTTTTTACAAAATTAAAATCAATAGTTTTATACCTATAAAATAAGAAAAAGATCTAGTCATGAGACATTAAAGTAGGTTTCAAAACAGTTAAACTTACGAGTCTGTTTCATCATCTGTGTTACAACTTCAACTTCATCGTGGAAAGCCTGGACTGAAATAATATTAAATTATAAATGTTTAAAAACACTAATGATATTTAACAATAAATTTCCAAATTTTGAATGAAGATTACAGTTTTGTCCGAGCTCCACATGCACATCGAATTATGTCATTTCAAAACTTATAAGCTACAATTAAATCATTCATAGACTTTATAACTCGATACAAAAATAACCGGCAATCCATTAACACCATGTTTTCTACGGGTATGCAGTTGAATCAATATGGCAACATATCCTTAAAACAAAAGGGGCGACATTTAAAAACTACACTGTTAAGGGATAAACCCTCTGACTGCTGAATTTTTTTTAATTACTATATAGATGCAATGTTTGAAAATGTGTCCAAATATCTTTCTACCAAGCAAATTGTTATTTACATGCAAGGCTTTATTAGTTTAATATGATTCAATGTTTTAAAAAGTACTTAGATACTCTTATGGTACTTTTAAAAGTATCATTAGCAATCGCAGGATGCAGTAGAAATTGGACTTTCTTCCAACACATGGAAATCGTGGGATAAGCAGGCAGAACATGCATAAGAAATATTGATTCATTAAATTTAAATTCTGTTTTAAAACTCTACAATGGAATTTTGTGGAAGGACTTTGTAATTGTTATCATACAAGGAGGTTAACAAATAACTACAAAATGGTAGGTTTTCAAAGATGCATTACTGCTTCAATTCTTTTGGTAAAAAGATATTTATAATCATAAAAATAATCAGTATAAGATACCATTTTTAAATGTTTTAGTATTGTTCGAGTGATAGGCATTTTCACAAGCATAACATGGAGCCATTCTCAAAAGTTTCCTTTCACTGTTTCTTCATAGATTCATTTAATTCCTAAAATTTGTGGAGTGCACTTTTTATTTCATACACATGATTTAAATTACTCCCAAAGACAAGAATCACACTTTTAAAGGTCTAGTGACAGAAGAAGATACAAGAGAGTGCCAAGGTGAGAAATTATCCATTTAAGGAATACATCTTGAACAAAATTCATGGAAGGTTTAGATCTATGAACAGTGGCTCCATCTTGTTGAGATCTCATAACTTCTCCTGCTGATTCCTCGTTTATGAAATTTTGATTTGATAAAACTTCAGAACATGTTTCCATAGTGAACTGAATTAATGGTTAATACACCTCAGTCTTTTTCCAAGAAAAATGGTCCAGATATCCAGCACTTGCCAATATTGCACCATACCATTAATTTTGGAATGTGTAGTGGTCTAATGACTAACATTTCTCATCAAATGGAAATGAGCTCTATCTTTTTTGACATTTCTCATCATTTTAAATAAATGTATCATGAAAAACATACAGTGCTCTCAAGAACAAAGTAATATGATTTTTTCTCCTTTTCAGTTTTTAAAGTATAATTCATTATTATAAACATTATGGGATCTTAAAATCAATATGCATATATTTTTTTTATTTTCATTGCCAGGTGGAACCACTCATATGGGATAAAAATTTAATTACATTAATCAATTAACTTATAATTAAGTTCTGAACATATTAAAATACTCTATTTGTCATCAAGAATACATAAATGTACAAAATTTTGGAACTCTAGCACGTCAGGTTGTGAGTGAAAAATAAATTCCAAAATTCCACCTTTACAGACATGAAACAAGTCAAGTTAAATATAACATGAATGGTTACAAAAGAATGCCTCAACTCTGTAGAACTATATTTACAAAGTGAAAAATGTCACAACACCTTGATTGGCAAATCACTTCAAAATTAACATTGTAATGTGATAAACACTGTAAATTTATATTTATTCTCTGTAACTGTCACAAGAAATCCAAACAAAATCTGCTCAGTATCCAAATTCATATCATGATCTTTGCAGCATGTCCAATATTATGATACACAGCTTTTACCAGATCTAACAACTTTAATGCCTTTCTGAACATCTTCTACACCATTGATTAAGAAGTTGGCAGTTTCTGCTGGCTAACTAAGTTGATTTTCTTAGACTACAAGGAAACGCTTCATGAATCTATTGCCCATTCTCTTCAAACAAACATGTCTGATCAGAAATTTTACCTTTGAAAAGGCAAACTTTTTTATTAAATTTTGAAGCCAATATATGAAACTCCCTTTATTGGGAAGATGAATTCTGTATTTGATATGAAATGCATGTACAAAAGTTTTAAGTAATTCACTTTTGACAAGTTCAATAAGAGTCGATGCTTTCATTATGGAGTTGCCATCTCTAGGCTAAATTACAACAAATCCCAGTAATTCAACGAAGGGATGTTTCTTGCGACTATTTCACAAAAGACTTCAAAACACCCCCTCATAATGATTTGCAGAATTTTGTTCCAAGTTGATTGACAAAGCAATAACCTGCTACAGTAGAGATATAGATTTTGAAAAGTTGTGCTATTCTTTTGCAATTGCCTTGTGTATTAATTATAATTAACATTGGATACATGCATGTTGCAATAAATTTCATTAACATTAAGAAATTCTCTATTAATAGAAAAAGCAAATTAAAAGAAAAGCTTCAAAGTAAATAAAGTTTCAAACAGACAAGCAAAAACCATTTAAGTAGTCTTTAAAATATATACAGACATGACACAGACTTGGAACAAAAAAAGCTGAACTTCATAATTAATGAATTGTGCCAAACCATAAATACAGAGAATTAAAATATGTATGATTAATTGAACAATAAAATAAATGTAAGTGCTGAGATATAAAAAATATTGTAGAATAATTATATAAAAGAAAATTAAGAAAGATAAAATCGATGGCGAAAAAGCTAAAATTCGTGTATCCGCGGAAATGTGTCATGTCTGTATATAAAACAAATATTTTACAACTTTCAGATTAAAGGAAAATGGAATTAAGAAGAGTTAAAAAAAATATTATCCATTTACCTAAATTTACTGAGATTAAGCCAATTTAACTTTGCCTCCTTCCTTAACATACACAATCACATTTTAAAACAAGCTGCTCATACACCTGGTTCATATTTGCCACAAATAAAAAAAACATTACAGCTGATCTATACCTCACTGCCACATAAAAATTAGGAATAGTAACTAGAAGGGAATGCCAAGACTTCAAAAATGTTAAAATAAAATGCAAAAACTTATAGTTTAATAACAGTTTCATTTTATGAAAAAAGATAATAATGAAGATTAACCATCATCTACAAAGCAGTGCATGAAAGCAGTGCTTTTTCTGTTGGAAAAAGAAAACTGTACAAAAACTGTGTCATAATTAAAAACGAATGAAATAGTTATAGAATAAAAAAAGTTTATTAGCAAAAAGAGATTTTTCAATGGTAAAAAATAGTTGCTTAATACAAAAAGTTTAGCAGGAACTTTTAACATATCAGAATGTATTTATACATACAAGACAAAATCATTATACGAGTTGAGTTATTCAAGATGTTTTTCAGTAAATTAATAAGTATTAATGATTTACTTTGAGTGGGATAACTAATACAAAGAAATTCTTACCTCGAGGTTGCTTCACATAAAGTTTTGCTGTTGTTACTGGTCGATGTTCCCAGACAGTTCGTACTAGAAAAACAAAGTAAAAGTTCAAAAGAAGAATAAATAGAGCTCTGTTTGAAATTTCACTGATATTCAAACAATCATTTACAACACAGTTTTCACTCCTTAAATCAAAGAAACTAATCTTATTTTAGACGCTTGCAAAAAATTATTAGTCATTAAATTTTTTCATATGCTTTCATTTAAGCAGATGAGCTGCACAACAATTATATTTTGTAGAAAATGTTAACTAATTCTTTTTGAAGCTACAGCTATAAAATAAATTTTAAATTAAAAGCTGATCTCTAATATCTCTTTGAATTTTTCAATCTACTTCACATATATTAAACTATACAAAATACTTATCAAACAAGTATGATATACATACTGATCAGAATCAAGGACATACTTGATAGAAGAAAATGCTCCTTTACTTAGGGAGATGTGTTAAAATATTTAATACAACCTTTTTATTAATTTGTTTTGTGATTCATAAAAACTACTAATGTAAATATGGAATAAATCTAATGTGTTATTAATTTATACCTTTAAAACTTATATACATTTTGAAGAAAGGATACCAAAATTTTAATTAGGAAAAATGAAGGCTTCAAAAGAATTGTTTTAATTTTAAACTGTTCTATAAACATTAGGAATCTTTTATCGACAAGATTATTCAGTATTAACTATAAGACTAAGTTAAATAATTAATCTTCGTGTGATCTATTTCTATTCCACCACATCAACTTTACAGAAAACTATTCATATAATTGAAGTGATACAAATACTTGTAGTCCACATCAGTTCATTTATACAAATACTTGAAAAATAAAATGAAAATCATTTTCATTATATTTTTTTTGATAGCAACAAAAATAAGATGCTTCATTATATCTCTACTTTTTTAAAGACAAAACATTTTGATAAATATTTGCCACCTATTTCATTATCACATTCACACTCAACATATTAAAAATTTTCTGCAAGCAGTAGCTAATTATTTTCAAACAGCAGAATATTTTAAGCAATTTAAATGTTTCAGTTATATGGGATGACATCTAAATTCATATAAGCATACCTTGCTATAATTGGAACGACACTGATGGAAGATAAGTTTTTATAATTTCATGAAACAAATGAAATATACAATAATTATAGAATTTTCAGCATAACAGCCGCAGTTTTCGGCATCCACTTAATTTATTAATAAATCAAACTATGTAATATGTTAATAAAGTTTCTATTCTGCTGCCATATGTTTTTAAATAAGCAGTTGGATAATATTTTTGAAAAGATCTAGCAATACTACTCTTTATTTCTTAATTAAATTATTGTGGTAGAAAGTGGAGGTATGAACTGGAAATAAAATTGATTAAATTTAAGAATGAAGCATTTCCAATCTTAGCTTAAAACACAGAACATATTTATCAACAAATTTATTAGAAAATATTTTTAAAAAATTGGTAGAAAATCATTTTAAAAACTTTCCTTTTTACATAAACATTAAAGATTTTTAAAATATAGTAAAATAAAAATCACTTTTTAATTCCTTGCATTACCTCAAAAATAAACCAAAGGAAAAATCAAAAAATTTCAAAATGACATTTAGACTTCAAAATCTGGCTAATAGGTGGTCGATGCCTGTTGAAAACTGTTTAGAAGTTTGGTCATAGAAAAAGCAAAAAAGAAAAATAGAATGCATTCAGTTTAACCATAGAAGTGAAATGTAACTGTCCTGTAAATAGGATGCTGGGTGGTAATGGGTTAGAAATAAATAACAGTCGATTCATTTAATATATATGGTGGATATACCTGGTGGAACAAGATCAATTCTTTTTGTAGTCCCTCTTGGTATGAATAGGTGGTAAACATTGCCTGCAGGGAGAAGTTTCATTATACTATTAATTTATAATTCATTAAACATTTCCATATATATTCATACTTTTACAAGCACAATAAGAAA
Source organism: Araneus ventricosus (assembly GCA_013235015.1). NCBI lineage: Eukaryota > Metazoa > Arthropoda > Arachnida > Araneae > Araneidae > Araneus > Araneus ventricosus. Next base: position 12,202 of record BGPR01011936.1, read on the forward strand.
TATAAAACAGGAACCATTAACACACAACCATTGCAAAAAAAGGACTATTTCATGTCAAAGAACAAAAGAGCTTTTGCAGTAAATTTTGATCGAAAATGGCCAACCAAATTCGATTTCATTTTCTCACTTCTCAAATCAGTTTATTTACCAGAACGAAAGGTTTTTGTTATGTTAGTTACATAAATAATGAAAAATGTAGGAAGAAAATAAGCAATGCCAACCAACTGAAACAATCACTACTGTTAAAAGAGAGTTTACAATAAAACAGTACACTCTGTTCAGTAATATTGCATAATTCGAACTTGATATCAAAGACACAATGTACTATTGACATTGGTACTACACACAATATAAATTGCATATAATATCAATAATATATTATAGAGGTCTTGTATGCAATACAAGACAATGAGTTTATTTTTGCAGGTTTCCATACATTTTCAAATAAACAAACAAGTGATTTCTTGAAAACTGGTCTTCAAAAAATGGCAAACTAGACAACTGATGATAAATGAAGGGAGCAATTAATTTTTGAAATAAACTTTTACAAATAGTTTTCAAAATTATGCCTATAAAGAGTGCATATAGAATGTCTCATAATTATTTATAATGAACGACTGGGTCTTAGATTTTTTTCAGTTTTGAATGCCTGTAAGCATGATATAAAAATGTAGTTTGTATTTTAAAAGAGAATAGAAAAAAGACCATGAGTGAAATTATATCTTCTTACATTGTGGTGAAAATTATTTACCTGCAGAAACCCTAAAATTATTTACTCTCTGAAATTCATTAAGTGTGCTTAGTAAATTTCAGAGTGGAAATATTTTTAAATGTATATTAATATAAAACAAAATATTGGAAAGTATGTAAAAAAAATGCATCGATTGTTTTGGAAAGCTGCATTTGTAACAATATAAAGTATTTTTCAAAGCTCAATCTTTTTCCTACCAGTACTTGAATCAGTCTTAATTATAAATACGATGACTTAAATATTCACACTTTAAAAAAAAAATTACAGATAATTTACCAACTTACCACAGCATCGAATTCTCACTTCATAGCTATAGCAGGCACACATATTAGTTATAGTTTGATTAGATATAGTTTGATTGCAAATGTTTCTTTGATCACTGTGGCGACACATGAAACCATAGTGGCTATCACAAGTAACTACTTGACCAACAGCCCGAAAATCTTCATGTGTTTCAGCAGTTCGACATTCAAGCCCATCTAACACTGCGCATCCTCCAGATCTTGTAACGATTTCATCAATAGTAATATGTTCCACATCAATACGTATCCATGGGCCATAGTTATTGCATTCTACATTTGAAAGAATAAAATAAAAAAAAGAGTATCTTAATGTCTTTTTCAGAATTTTAATTCAAAATATTCTTTAAATCTATTAAACATACTTAAATTCATTTCATACCTATTCTATCCATTACCTATACTGCAGACTGGGTAAAATAAATAACACAACTGAAGTATCACCCTCCCTTTTTAACAGCTGTATTACAAACAATACTTTAATGCAATAATAATTATATTTTCAATTTCAGAAAAGTTTTATGCAATATAAGAAAGCAAAAAAAAATTTTTCAATCTAAATTTGACTTAAATTTGCATCAACACAGATGTTGTAAAAAATTAATACAAGTTGACTAAACAAAATCTACAGTTGACAAAAGTGTGGTCTCGATCCATGGTTTGTGCACCACTGCTGTAGAGCATAAAACATTATCTAGACAGTTGAAACTATATTTACTTTCTACTTTTCTCCTTCCACTGAGAGAAACAAAACGTTTGAGAACTTTACAAGTTTTTAGCACAATATAATGGAATTTATAGAGATTTCTCAGAAGCAATCTACAAGAACAGTTTCTTTCTTTTTTTTTACAATATTATTATATATATGTGATGATTCTTTTTACTGCTGCTTAATTTTTAAAAATAAAGCATTTCTACTTATGAGTTGCACGAACCTTTAGTTTTTCCTGTGCCTCTCAAAATCATATTACTGTAACTTTTCACTGTATGAGATAAAACTTCTGTATTGGTGAGTATCAAGGACCCCAAAAAGCTGCTAAACTAGCAAAAAATTCAGAGATTTTCCAGTTATGAAAACATAAAAACTGTGACAGTGTTTCCAACTTCCTCTTTCTGCTTTGGATACTTCCATGTATCCACATAGACTAGAGCACAAGATTTCAACAATGACCATTGTGTGGACTTAATAAGACCAACTGAAGACTTCAAATAAGAGATTTTGGATTCAAATGACTGCAAATCCTCCAAGCTGTGTCTACACACCCAATCAATTTTTATCCCTCTCTCTTACAAACACACAGACTTAGAATGGATTCCAAGATAATGGTTAAAAAGTTAGAAAGACAGATATATCTTATTGGAAAGTAAATGTCTCCTGTTTATGTTATTACCATTTTATAAGAAGACTACCAGTACAATCAAATTAAAAAACACTTCAATGCACTGCTTAAACCAGAAAATGCAATTTCTTTCAAAAAAGCAATTAAAAGCTCCTGTTGATTAGAAAACCCAGGGTTTCATTGTCACATTCATCAAAATTTGACAATTTTCTTTGTAGCATTTACATTTTGTGTTTTACAACAATTGCGTGATTGAAAAAGGCATTTGGAAGTTAAAGGACTTGGAAGGTTTTGACTTGGTCACTTTTAGCAGTATATCTACAATATATGTAAATAGTAAATGTCACATAGTAAGAGAATATCTCGTCCAAGTAAATATTCTCTGTCCTGTGTTGCCTTTTGTTCTGTTTTGTCATTTTAAATTCTGAATTGTATAGTAAATTTTGGTATATTTACTCTGGAAATAACTTTATTTTTTATGTACCTATACATATAAATTACCTTTGCAACTTTGAACTTTTTTCTCCTTTAGATACTACTAAATAAATCTGAGCAATTGCCCTAGAAATAAATTTCTGTATGTTCAGATAAATTAAAAATTATCTTAAGTTTAATAAATATAATATATTAAGTGTTTATAGTGAGTTATCTAGAGGAGTAAACTCTTGAAATGAAAAAATGAGAACTCTTAAATGATTAAATTTTTATGATGCAGCAATGATTTTAAAATGGTACCTGCATGCTCATGAAAATTTAAAGTTATGTTTTTGCATGAAATTTGTCTTTTGCTAAACAATAAGTTATAATCATATACAACAGTAAAAAATTAAACTTCTAGAAAATCTTGTAGTGAAATTATAAAGTGTTACCACAATTTGTAAACACCTCCTTTTTAGTCAACAAGGGTTTAAATATTAGAAACACGGCAATACCCCCACGATGCCAGCAAACACTTGCTTACAAGTAGGGGGAGGGATATGTTTTTCTTCTTTAATCTCTGCTTTTGACTGTTTTGGGTTTTAAAAGAACTAGATTTCAAAGAATGGTGGGATTGAAAGGGTTAAAAACACTAAGCAGATTGATGTAAATAAACAAGGTAATTTCTATGTATGATTTTCTAGAACAAATACAGTAGTATTAATAACTGAAAACTGAGAGTTTTATTTTATTAAAAATACATGACTCTATATAAATAAAAGGCAAATACCATGACTCACCCACTCATCACGAAATCTTCCAAACCATGAGACCTAGAAACTTGGTACGCTGTTGCTTCTTGGGTAGTAAGTGCTCATCAAGAAAGGATTTTTTGAAATTTTAATTAGAATTTAAATTAATTAAAAATTACCTTAAATTCTAACGTTTTTTCTGAATAACTTCGGAGACTATTATCGCACAAAAACCATTTTTACATCATCTTAAAGATAAAAAAATTAGCCTTTCAATCTTATATCCATGGCACATTTCGTTCAATTTTAAATAATATTTCAAAATGTCTTTAAAACATAAATTGCAACAATGCTTTTATTGTTGCAAATAAAATTTAAAGAAATCTCATTATTTCACCAATTCTTTTAATCACGCGCTTTTGCAATTGTGATAATATAAATTGTTTTCTTGGAAAATTAACTCCAAAGCAGAATGTTCACTTTAGTATTCATTGCATAGCTGAAATATTTTATCGCACCTGCTTCAAAGTAATATTTTTTAAGATGTGGCAACAAATATTTGAATTCAAGTTTGTTTGTTTTTGTGCGAGGCAGACTGAAATGATTTTCATCCTTTATTCAAGCATTTAACCTCATGCTTTCCTGCCATTTTAAAATTATGAGGCACGAAAAAGCTTTTCAATTTTGTATATTGCATGATAGGGAAGTTTTTATTCAAATTTTGGTTAGGCTTAAGAGTACAGTACTGTCGCCAAATTTGAATTTTCTCAAGTGATAACTCTTTAAATTTGGCATTAGATTTAGTGCAGTTCAGAACTAATGGTAGAAACCGTTGGTGTAGAGGAGGCAGAACGCCGTTCAGGCACTGCTTTTTTTTTTTATGAGTAATAAATAAGAAAAAATTATGAAGACGTCCTTAAAACAGCGCGACTTATGTCACCCAGGTTAGAGCTAGGACTGGGTGATGTATCGAAAAATATCGATTTAACACCTATATCGCTTTTCACAAGCTTACGCCGATTCCCGATGTCTACGCCGATTTCCGATGTCTACGCCGATTTTTGATGTCCGCCGATTCCCTCCCGCAGGCGCAAGCCCATGTTCTCCTTTCGTTGATCATGGACGAAACAGTAGCGCATGCGTCATATCGATAGACTCTCAACCGCGACTGACAAAAAGTGGACATCGATTTAGCTTGATAGCCGACGTGCTCGCCATTTGCACGCAGTGGCAGACTGGGTCTGAAAATAGTGCTTGCCAGGAGTCAGTGAGGGCCCACACATATCTACAATCAAAATACGAATTCATATATATATATATATTATTTTTTATTTAATTTTTTTATATTTAATTATATTAATTTAAATCTATAATATTTAATAATTATGTATTCAATTTAATTTTTTAAATATTTAATTTTTCCGCATCTTTAAAATAAATTCCTTTTAACACCCCTTAATTTTCTACATTTAAAATAGCGAAATTATGATTAAAGTTATTTGACTTTAAATTCCGGAAGTTAAATATTTCGTATACAGTTTTAGCGACAAAGTATGAAGGAGAAATGCTGCCTATTAATAGGGCATCTGTCGAAAGAGCCAGGAACCTTTAAAAAAACTTCTTTGGATGATTTAAAGTTTAGTAATTTGTACTGGCAGAGATTTTTTATCACAAAATAAAAATTATATCTAAGTATTTTTTTTCCATTTTATTACTTAAGTACACTGCACATAGAATGAAATTTAAATGTTTGACTTGTTTATATTTGTTGTTTCTTAAAAACACTTCATGGCTATTTTTTTTAAGAATATTAATTTCCATCAAAATACAATACTTTTGAAAAACAATTTTCTAAAATGTTCTCATTTTAAGCATACTTTAATGATATATGTAATTACATCTAAAAACAAGCTTAAAAAATTATCCAAGTGTAATTTTCTAATATCGATAGATCGTTAAATTGTGATATAAAGCTGGTTATATATCGTGATGTAAGATTTTCAACATCACCCAGTCCTAGTTAAAGCATCCCGGCACCGCTTATTTTGCGACTACACAACTGGTAGAGGAAAGAGTCGTGAAGTTGGTGGCGGGACATTATCTCTTCTATATATATAAAAGGCAAATACCATCAAAATACCTGACTCATCATGAAATCCCCAATCCACGAGGCCTAGAAACTTGAAATTTGTCAGGTGGTTGTTTCTTGGGTAGTAAGTGCTCACAAAGAAAGGGTTTTTCAAAATTTTAATTGTTGGATGAAACTTCAATTTCTGTTCTTCACATTTGCCTAATGTTCGATTTATCTGCTTTTGGTGAAAAAGAGGATTTGAACCTCGGTTCTTGATTCATTATGACACCATTCCAAAGATGGGAATTTTTAGTTATTGCATAAGTATATATAGCAGAATTGGAGTGATGTCATATGATGATGATTATGTATTATTATGGATATGTTTTCTTTATGAACTCCAGTCGAGTTCATTTATCAGTTTTAAATGTTTTTAATAAAATCAATTAGTCTTCTCAAAATTGTGGCTCCTTGTTATATCATCGTAAAAACTGATGCCACACTCTGCACCACCATCATTAATTAATTAAAAATTAACATAAATTTTATTGTTTTTCCACAATAACTTCGGAGCATATTGTCACAAAAAAATCATTTTAGCATTAAAAAATTAGCTTTTCAATGCCTCCAATTTTATTTACATGCAACGTTCTGTTTATTTTTAATTAATTTTTAAAAAAGTTTTCAAACACAATTTCCAGTGGCGAAATGGGATGGAGCAACGGCGTACTTCACGGTTTTATTTATAGAACAGGAGGGGGAGGGAGACATGCTGCCCAGTCATAGTTCACACCAGTGGGGGCGAGGAGGAACAGTTTCTTCCTACTTATTTAGGGAAAGATTAAATTTTTATCTCATTTTAGTTGCCTGAAACTAGGAATTACAAAAAATCAATAGTGTTTGGAAAAACTAACTAATTTTTTAATTAAGTTTTTAAATTTTATTGTCTACCCCTATACTCCCAGGTCTTTTAGGTTTGTTTAAATTTTTTGCTGCCTCACTTTTTCCACCCAATCTAGCACACATTGGTTCACACGGGGCATCCAGCATGTTTGGCTTTTGCGACCATATTTAGCGTTAATCATTCTACCAATGAGTGATAGATGAATTGAGTGAGAGTTATTTGAAATGCAGTTTTTAAGTTTCGTTAGCTGTGTTACATAATACAGAATTGTATTGCTGGTATTTTAAAATTTACGTCTTTGTATATTTTACAATATAAAACTTACATAAAAAAATGAAGGAACAGAAAGTACTTACTATAAGGATTTTGGAAATATTTCACAGTTGGCCAAGGAGCCAAAGTAAACTGATATCTTTCCCCTGTTGATAAAATAGGATTTATTCAGAAATTATATAATAAACTAAATTACTAGGAAAATATTTCTGAATATAATCATATCTTATTGTATTCTTTTGGATCTCAACTATACAAAACATTTATGACATGCAATTAATAATGTTTAAGATATTTACTGTATCACAGCAATAAAGATCTAAAATATATTTTAAAAAACACAATAAAAGAAGAAAATAAAACCTACATTTCAAATAAATAAAATCTAACATCTGAGTAAACAGTCCATTAAAAAGCAACCTAAACAATTATTTCTTTCAACTTGACAATGAACCTATCTAGGATGATAAAGATAACAATTAGGCTATAAATTATTCATACACATAAAGAGGGGGGATTAATTAGTATTGACAGACAGCATACAGTTAAAATTGTATTACAAGAGCTTTTTTCCACTCTATTGAATAGGCAGAATATGACTTACAGTTACTAGATATTTTTAAAAAATTATAAAATATTCTTCATGAAAATATCTAATAGAGACTCAGCAGCTTTTTAATTTCTACCTTCCATAAAATTTTTAAAAAATTGGAGGAAAATGTATTTGCAAACTGTTATTTAATTAAATTTTGACTGAAACTTTAAGATGAAAACACAGAAAATCAAAAATGCAAATTAATGAATAAATAGAATAATTAATAAATAAAGAAAGTCAGCTGTATGAATATTTTCCCTACCCTTAATGGACTAGAAAGTTATGAAAGGATACTAACAACTACAACAGCCATTAATAAAAAAAAATAAATTATAATAAATAAACAACAAATCACTTTGTGCACATCCTTTTCTTCATTTTTTGCCTGCATATAATATTTTCTATTGCTTAATCTCAATATTTTTTTTTTTTTGAAAAATAGAAATATATATATAATGTTAAATCACTGTAATTTTAGGCAAGAAAGCATTTGTATTCAAAGTATTTGAACATAAATGCTGCTTACATGGCCAAAATTATGATTTAAATTTTTATTGCTGATTAGAAAGTAATAAATTAAAAACTTGGTGCTAAATTTAATTGCCATAAATGAAAACATTTATGATTGTAATTTATAAAGGTAAGAAAAATTATTGAAAATTTTCATCTTCCTTACTCCTCTACGGATAAAGAACTGAGTGGAGTGGACTTAGGCCTAGAGGACATATGTTTTAGTCAGAATAGGATGAAATCTTTTATTATTTCAGGCTCGGATCAGGTCAGAAAAGAAATATATATTTTTATATATTTATTTAAATAACATTGTACAAAATTGTTTTTAACTATTATGAGAAGGTACAATTGTATATTTACAGATTTTCACCAGAAGTTAAGACAACTTCTTTATTATTATTTAGTTGCATTTCATATTTGTAAACATTCTGTAAAGAAATTTAATTTTTAAAAATGGAGTAGGTTAGTGTCAAAATAATGCTGAGGATTATTCTGAGTGAGACATTTATAAAAATGGTAGTTGGGACTTTAGATTCCCTCTGTGAGGTAAAGAAAGACCTATGCAAGACTTTATTTCAGATATAAGAAAATATCTCAAATTTTAATATAAAAACAGACAAAATAGAAAATCCACGCAGAATTCATGTTTCTACCTGGCATTTTCAGAATAGCCATGCAAAATATTCCAAAAATATATATGCATCTACAATAAATATTTAATAAATAAAACTGTTTTTGAAACAGATTTCTTTGTGGTTATATAAATAGAATAAACTGCAGGTAAACCCCTATGTAACCCCCTATGCACAATATGGGAAAAATCTTCATACAATTTGGTATTCTAGGAAATCCCACTCTAAACAGGATTTAAAAAATAGAGAAATCCCTGAACAACACAGAGTGCAATAAGAAATTTTAACACATTGTGTGTGGGATGTGAATTAGATGCAAGAAAAAAAAAAAACTGATATAACTGTGATCGCTCTAGACAATGCATCAACCATAAAAGAAAAAGTGAACACATTCTGCAGGGACATATTCTATTAACATGCCCAGCTTATCAAAACTGGTACGCAAGTCAAATTCTTCAATTAAAATTTTGGGTGGCTTGAGAAAAACATGGTTTTACATTTCCTACTTCCAGAATGTTAATAGTGAAACTATCTCATTCAAAATTAGGAGAGAGAATCCCTAAATAATACACACAAAAAATTAAAATGAACAGACATCTCATTCAAAATTGCAAAAATTAGAAAACAAAGAAGTTGAGCATTTTGTTCTATAGAGCAGTGGTGAGCAAACCATTTTCATTTCTGACACCTTTTCCTTGTGTAAAATTTGCTATGCGACCCCTCTGGGGGTCGTGACCAAGTTCTTTGAAGAAAAGCCTTGAATTTTTTATTATCAAATAAATTCCTTTGAATTTAGCGACCCACAAAAATTTTCTTGTGACCCCCAGAGGGTCTCGATCCACAGTTTATGCACCACTGCTATAGAGCATAAAGAAATATCTAGACAGTTGAAGCTATATTTGCTTTCTGCTTTTCTCCTTCCACTGAGAGAAACAAAAGTTTGAGAACTTTACAAGCTTTTAGCACAATATAATGGAATTTATAAAGATTTCTTAGAAGCAATCTACAAGAACAGTTTTTTTTCTTCAATATTATATCTATGCAATGATTCTTTTTAATGCTGCTTAATTTTTAAAAATAAAGCATTTCTACTTATGAGTTGCACGAACCTTTAGTTTTTCCTGTGCCTCTCAAAATCATATTACTGTAACTTTTCACTGTATGAGATAAAACTTCTGTATTGGTGAGTATCAAGGACCCCAAAAAGCTGCTAAACTAGCAAAAAATTCAGAGATTTTCCAGTTATGAAAACATAAAAACTGTGACAGTGTTTCCAACTTCCTCTTTCTGCTTTGGATACTTCCATGTATCCACATAGACTAGAGCACAAGATTTCAACAATGACCATTGTGTGGACTTAATAAGACCAACTGAAGACTTCAAATAAGAGATTTTGGATTCAAATGACTGCAAATCCTCCAAGCTGTGTCTACACACCCAATCAATTTTTATCCCTCTCTCTTACAAACACACAGACTTAGAATGGATTCCAAGATAATGGTTAAAAAGATAGAGATATCTTATTAGAAAATAAATGTCTTCTGTTTATGTTATTACCATTTTATAAGAATTACCAGTGCAGTAAATTCCCGATTATCAGGCATTCAAGTATCTGGAAAGCTCAACTAACCGGAAAAATTAGAAAATGAGTTTTTCTAAAAATTTTACATCTGCGAGCCAAAATTTAGCACATGCGCGCCTGCGCTGTTCCATTAAGGCAGACCATTTATTTCTGGAATGCAACGTTTGCTTCACACTAAAGGGCATAGAAGAAAAAAAATATATATATATACATATAGTACTGTTACGTACACAGACTTGTTTTATGGGGGGTGGGGGTTCAAAAGCAAAATTGAGGGAAAAAAAGAAGATCCTCACCTCGCTGAAAAACAAGACCTAAAAACGAAATCGACAACCAAAAAAAAGTTAAAGGGACAGAATTGGTATTAAAAAAAAGCTCATGGGGGGGTTACTCCAGATTGGTAAGTCTCTTTCTTTTCCTTTATTTATTTACTCTCCAAATACCGGCAGATGTTGATTCCGATTACGTAATATCAAGTGCAGAAGAATTGGAGGTGTGCTTATTGCGCAATAACCCTTGCAATCTTCTAAAAGATAATTAGTTTTGATATTCAATCTGGGATTTGTTTATGATCACTTAAAAGAATTTTATTATGCTTGCTGAATAGAATATTTTTCAGTTTCGTCGGCTATTTTTATATGTTTATATTTTTACAATCTATATATTTACAGTAAAAATTCGGCTGCAGATCATATATTTTTTTTAAATCACCGATGTTAAATTAAAATCTTCATAATATGTTTTGTAAATACAATGTTATGGAAGATGCAGAAGTATTCTTAAAAATTATATTTAATGCACATTTCAAAATGACAAAAACAAATTATTTGGCCAAAAAAATCTTTAAAAAAAGGCTACAATCCCCCCCCCCCCCCCATTTTCCCCGTCACACTCAACTATCCAGACTTTTCAGATATCCAGAAATCGGAGTTTCCCGAGCATGAGGGTTAGTTAAGCTTTTACTGTACAATCAAAGTAAAAATCATTAAAATGGAAAACTAATTAATTCAATAGAAGCTTACTTGGAACAGCAAATATTTCCCAATTTATTTGTGTTGCAGCCACCTGTTCATTAAACTGTTCATCTGCAAAAAATTAAGAATACAAAATTCGAATGAACTGTGTAAATTAACAACTGCAAAATATTTTAAGCACTTGACAGAGTATTGTTCCATAATCCAAAAATTCATAACAAAAAATATGAAATTAAACACAACAAGTTTGAAAGACATTTTTCAACTCACATTCTACTTGATAATCTATTTTCTTGGTGTAAGGAAGTGGTACATAATCTTCATATTCGAAATCTATTTGAAAACATATTTAAGGATGAAATACAGAAAAAGAAATATGTAAAACAATTCTAAATTCAAAAATTGTAGTTGTAATGCTGAAGGATTCAATTTTATTGTTTAATTACTTTGTTAGAAACAAAATATCACCAAAGAATAAAAGAAAAATATTAACCTGGTGGTGTTATGTATTGATAATCTACTCTTGTTGGATAAATCCGCTCCATATACCTTTCAGCTGCATATAGATAAAAGAAAGTATTAGTATGTTCCATTTATTATTTGCTCAGCATTTAAAATTACAGAAGAGCCCCGGCAATCCGAACCCCAGGACTCCAAAATTTTGGATAATCTGAACATCTTTTTTTAATTTTCTGAAAACTTTACTGAAAAATGAAGGAAAAATAACAATTATTACTAACTTAAAAGAAGTATCCAAATTGGTCTTTAAGAATAAAAACAGCACGATAATTAGTTGAAACAAACTCGGATATCTTCTTTTTACCCTCAACTTTTTTGTCACTTGTTCTGAGCAAATCGCTGTGTGCTCTTTCCATATGCCTTCACAGAGCACCCAGAGTCAATACTCTACTGAACTATTAGGGTGTCTCAAAAAAAAAAAAATCATTGCTCCCCAGGTTTTTTCCCATTACTTTTTGTTCAAAAAGAAAGTTTTTAACTTTCCGCCCCATAATTTAACCATAGGGTTTACCAATAAAACCCAAAAAATTAAAAAAAAAAAAAAAAGCTCTTAAAATGTAAGATTTTTAGAATTTTTTCAGAAAATTTGTATGATTACTAATGTATTAAAACTGGTTTATATTTGTTCCAATGGACATATTTACTTAGAATATAAACACAAATAAGTATTAATTGTACCCTTAGCCACTTATGATTTGGAGAAAAAAAGCATAAAATGATGAAAATTTGCACCAATTCTGCCTTTTTCCTTTTTGGAAACACCATAGGACAGTTACTGTATGTTCACAATAACAGCTTAAAAATTTACTAAAATGTTAAAGATTGATATAAAAATGAATGCGATGATAAGTTAAAATCTACAATTTTATTTGACAATTTAACACGTAACATAAAAAAAATTAAATATTCACAGTATTTAATTGTCCAAATAACTTGTATAAATTCTAATAATTGTCAAATAATTTCATGACATCACTTTAACTATTTTAAATTTCAGTCAAAACTGATTTCTTAAAAAAAGCAAGGAGTTTTTTCTTACTTTTCTCAACAGACTGAAGTAGATTTTGAGATTGTTTTTCATTTTTGGTTGTTGCAGCATCCGAATGACTGAAATCTTCCATTAATTTTGCACCCCGTTCAGCTGCGTCATTTTCTACTTTTTAAATTCTTGATAAAAGTTTTCATTTCTTTGAACCTGAAATCTTCTTCAACAATGCCTGAGGATTGTTTTTCAACCAAGCTCCATACTGGCTCAACAAATGAAAAATCAACCATGGCTTTGGTTCGACCAATTGATGCAGTCTTGTGGTACGATTTAAAACAGGGGAAAAGGAGACACTAGTGGGAAGTGATTTTTCATTAGCTTTGCATTTTGTTAAGGATCCTGCAATTTTCTTCTTTTCAGAGTCTGACACTTTCTTAGAAAATAAACAAAATGTTACTGTTTCTTCTGTCATATACGACAAATGTCTACTGAAAGTTAAAAGGCCAGCTCTGGCAACCCCAGGTGTGTATTTCTAGTGCATGTTCAGGGACTTCCCCCAAAGCATCAGATCATTTACAGGAGCATCTGCTGCATTTTGGACATTCAACCAAACCTTAACAAAAATCAAATTGTTGAAACAAACATATTTGATGCAGCTTTTGGATTTTATTATTGTCATATTTCAATTGTCTACCACAAGCATACATCTTTGCTGAGTAAAGTATTGTATACATTCCTCTGGCTTTGTGAAATGCCCCAGGCATTTGGCAACAAACCCCCTGAGCAATTTCTCTCAACACTATTAGGAGAATCTCGGCACATTCCCTATATTTACTGACTGCAGCAAATGTGTCGCAACCCCTGAACAATTTTGTTGAACCAACTTGGAACCTTCTTGAGAAACAATCCTCAGGCCTGGGAAGATTTAAGGTTAAAATAAATTAAAACTTTTATCAAGAACTTAGTAGTAGTAAATGACACAGTCGAATGGGGTCCAAAACTAATGGAAGATTTCAGTCAATCGATAACAAAAATTGAAGAAGAGACTCAAATCGACTTCAGTCAGTTGAAGAAAGTAGGAAAAAACTCCTTACTTTAAGAAGTCAGCTTTGAATGAAATTTAAAGTAGTCAAAGTGATGGCATGAGATTTGACAGTTTTTGAATTTTTACAAGTTATGTGGACAATTAACTACTGTGAGTATTTAATCTTTTTCTTAATGTTACATGTTAAAATGTCAAATAAAATTGTAGAATTTAACTTATCACTGCTTTCATTTTTATACCCTTCTTTAACATTTTAGTAAATTTTTAAGCTGATATTGTGATCATACAGCAACTGATGTATGGTGTTTCCAAAAAGCAACAACAAAGAATTAGAACAAATTTTCATCTTTCATGCTTTCCCGCCCTCAAGTCATAAGTGGGGGTACAGTTAATACTTATTTGTGTTTATATTCTAAGTAAATATGTCCATAGGTACAAATATAAACCAGTTTCAACACATTAGTAACCATAAAAAAAATTCTAAAAATTTTACATTTTAAGAGCTTTCAAATTTCAGGGCTTTACAGACAAACCCTACTATTAACTTAGAGGGTTGAAACTTTATAAACTCTCTATTAGGATCAAAAGGAATGGGAAAAACCCTGGGGAGCAATGTTTTTTTAAAAAAGTTTTTTTAGGACACCCTACTGAATCATGTATGTCAAGAGTATTTTAGCAAATTTTCTGGATAATCCGAATTCTCCAGTATACGAACAAAGATAAGCCCCAATTAGTTCGGATTCCCAGGGTTCTACTGTATATTCAATCCATATTTCAAAAAATTCATTATGATGAATTTTTTATAAATACAAAAAAAAAGATATATACATCTTTATATATAAAAATGAATGATTGTAAATCTATTTGTCTGCTGTATATATCTACAATTTTCATTTTAGGTTTACTTAGTTTCCATACTGCATCATGATTCTCTAAAATTTTGAAAGTGATTAGGACCTGATTTTAAGAAATTCATTCACTGGCTCTGAATTAGCTATACTTCTTCATGGTGCAATAGTTTAAATTATAAATGTGTTTTGGAAGGAAATGAGATCTTCAATTTATTTTTCTCTATTTTAAATCACATTTTCCCCATATAAAATAAAATGTTTTTTTAAAAGAATTTAACATATATTGAAAAAAGAAGTAATAGGTCAACCTACAGAAATTTGTCTATAGTGTAAATTTATAGTTTTCAGTTAACAGTTATCTAATATATATATATATTATAGTATTACATGTGACATTTGGATGAATAGTTTTGGCATAGACTGCTTTTCTAGATAGACCCATCTAAAGAAGATGTTTGGATACTCAATGAAAATAAATTTGCTGATCATTTATTGAAAATCTAGTTATTGCAATGGACATCACTAAAAGATTTAAATAAGATAAAAAAAAAATCTTTGAAATGGAAAAAAAGAAAATACTCAATTAAAGGGAAGAATGACCAGAAGATAAAAATAGTTAAGAAAAAAATGCTTTTATTTCATGAAACAATATAACTGTTTATTCACTTATGTTTGCTTATAAAAGAAAAAGGTATTTCTTAAACCAGCGGGAGTGACCTCCCTGAAACTTTCTCACATACGAAAAGCAATGTGGGGTAGGTAAACACCCAGTGGGTAGGTAAATATTATTGGGGTATTTACCCAAGGCCTGGTTATTTTGAGAAAAAAATTATGAATGGTGATTTACAATGAAACATATGAAATTCATGAATTCCTGAAACTTAATATTTTGCAAAAAAGAATTGCGTATGTTCTCAATTTTTACGTGCACTGAGGAACTAGAACTTTATTTAACGTTTTTGACTATGAAATCTTACTGCTGATATCACACAAGATTCACCATGCCTTCCATCTGGAAAATGTCAGAACGAACTTTGATTCAGGGGTGTTGCCATAATTTCCGAAGTGCGGCTCGCTACAATTTCCTGCGTAGACTGCCAAGGTCAAACACCAGCCATACTAACTTTAGTAAAATAAGCGCAACGCTCGCCAACACACAGTGGCAATGTGCATTATGAACTAAATATGCAATTTGAACACCTGTTTTTTAACCGATTTGAACGAAATTTTGGCACAGATCTATAATTAATGTTAGCATACGTGATACCAAGTTTTATTTATCTAAGCCAAAGGACTTATGAGATACAAGTATACGATTATACAGACCGATAGACAGTCAACCCGTCTACAGATTTGGCCCAAAATGTTATACGGACCTACATTCATGACGATAAAACTGTGTACCAAATTTTATCCATCTAGCTATTCAAGTTTTTGAGTTATAGTGTTCACATGACTTCAGACATACAGACTTCCCGTTGACGGATTTTGTCCAAAATTTGATAGAAACCTACAAATTATGTTTAAGGACCACATACCAAATTTCATCCGTGTAGCTCTAATAGTTTTTGAGTTATCGTGTTCACACACAGACAAACAGACATAATTCCAAAATTGTGTTTTTCGGACCCAGGGAGGTCTAAAACATGGAGATTCATCAAAATCTCGAGTTCGAATTTTTTGACAATTACAATACTTTCTCTTTGTATACTTCGTATACGAGAAAGTAAAAAAGCATGCACTGAAAATACAAAGAAACTTAAAATTCAATAATTATGCTAAATCAACAAAGAGAAAATTCTAAGTTCATAATTCTACGATTTTTAATAATACAAATTACAGACACTTAAAAAAGTAAACAAATGTTTCATAAAATTGCATACGTTTTGCTGTAAACATCCATTTTCTTGTAACAGGTAATTCTATTGCTATTGTAAAATTTTCATGAGCTAATAAGAAAATGAAAGAAAAATTACAAATTATTATGTGGCTCTATTAAAAACATAAATTATAAAAGAAAACTAAAATGAATTACTAGAACTAGAATAAAATTTGATATCAAAATATAAAAGCATATTTGTTATTTTTACTTAAAATTTTACAGTAACATTTAGTAAATATAGACCTACAGTTGATCATAACTTTATTATAAATGTTGGAGCAAACCAAGATTTCACCGAAATCTCTGATAAATTTAATTAATGTTTCACCTTTTTAAAAAAGTAAAACTGCTCAAGATGTTAATTCACAAGAGTTAAGTAAACATACTTCTGAGTCCCTGACTCTACAGAAAGCAGTTTCAATAAAAAAAATAACTCTTGTACAAAACTGAAAATAGACATTTATTTTGCAAATGCATTATCTGTGAATTTTTAACTCAGAACTAAAACTTACAGAAAATGCCAGGTTCACAACTCTTGAAACAAAACTATAAATACAGCGATGCGTGCTTTACCAGTGCTGTCAATTGTGTGAACCTTAAATTAAACATTACTGCAACATTTTGATACTATGTTATATTGATTTTTTTTTATCACAGTTAGAATAAAATAATCCTGTTTGTCTTAATTCAAAGATAAAGCTATAGTATTTTATGCATTCATTTTTCATAAAATTTAAAATATGAAGTCCATTTCAAAAACATACACCTGTAAGACATTGTTGGTAAAAAGTATTAATACTGGAGCACAAAGCATAAACATTAAATGAAACTTTATATACCAAAGAATGTGTATAAATACTGATAAAAACACACAAGATTTTCAGCATTTAATGCCTGAAACTGGATATATTCTAGTTATCTTCACATAATGCTTACAAATGCAAGAAAAAATCTATTCATTCAATAAAGAAGAATTCTGCAAAATGTCGAGTTGTTTTAATTTGGAATAAAAATTTCTACATTTAAGTATTACACTTTCATAATCTGTTTAATACTACTCAGATATTGCAGCAATTTGATCCCCCCCCCCCTTTCACAAGCTGAAGGATTATTTTCTAAACATAACACTTAAAATGCAAATTTTGCAGGTTGACAACATACCGGAAAACTACTTTCTTCAGATTATCTCATAAATTTAATCTCGCGAAAGATTCAAGATTTTTCTAGATGATTCAAAATATACATGGCACATTGTAATTTCATCATATAAACATGAAATTTATTTTGTTTTAAAGTGAATAAGTAATGAAATATGTTTAAAAATGGTTAGATAATCTGCAACAAAGTACTTGCATAATGTTCACAAATTTTATACATTTGCGCTATCAAAAGTTTAAAAAGGTAATTAATCACTGAAATATTTTTTGAAATACATTGCATGTTTGCAATGCTTCTCTAATTTGCTTTATAACAGATTCTTAGCAATTTTGCATTTACATACAAAAATGTAGGAGTTGTATTAGTATATTTTAGAGAAAAATGGAAGATTCAATAAATTTTACATTTCCACAGACACTTCAGTCAACTTCCTATACAGCAAATTTCTCACTCAGAATCATGGAATGCATTTTAATTAATAGTAGGACTATAATTAATTTTTAATATAAAAATAATATGAATATTTTAATTGTTTTTCTATACAGTATTCCTGAAATCCCAGGAATTCATCAAATAGTTAAAAAATACAGTACAATTCTAATTTATTAAACAACAGAATATTAATGTATACATTTTTAGAAAAATATAAGACAGATGAGGAATACTGAACAAAAAATTTTATTTTCAATTTATTATTAGATATATTTTTAAAACACTGGATGCATGAAATTTCAGAATTTAGGAACATTTAAAATTAGTTTTTGTAAGACAAATGAACTTATGGATATTTATATATAGATAATTCATATAGAAAATTCATGAGTAATAATATACTAATAAAAAATGCATTTCAATGCATAAGAATGAAAACTTTTAAAATCACTGTGTATTAAATCTTTCAAATTATAGTACTTACGTAACAGAGCTCTTTCTGTTTGATAAGTAGTTGGAGTAACATGCTGAGCAACAAAAAATGGAGCTGAAATATTTAAAGACACTTTAATACACATCATGTATTATTTACTATATCATTTAATTAAAATTTTGTACAACTTTGAAGAGATAAGCTACAAAAAAAAAAAAAAATGTTACAAAAACTGAAATAAAACTTGAACTGAAAATTTTACTCTGGTAGAAATTAGTAACAACTGCTGAAATATCTTAAAATTGGAATGAAAAAAGCTGTACACCTGACAAATTGGAAATATATATTTATCAAGTCATATTAACACATTCATCGTTATGGACAAGATATCTCATCTTTCAGGAATGTTTGTGCACTAGAATGTCACTTACACATCAGTTGAGGGAATATATTCACTTTTCTTCTTCTTTTTTTGGTAATGTAAACTGTCTGGAGCAAGCCCCATTACTATGTGTCTTTTCTAGAGCATGTATCTAATTCATACATTGCGATAAATGTGTTAAAAAATATGTTAAATTAAAAAAAAATTACACAAATTTAAAACTTGAACCGAATGAAATTTGTAATGAAAGAACTGCAGCCATTATGACAAAATAGAAAAAAAAAAATCAAGTTTAATGTGATATGCGTTTAACAATCTTTAGAGAGAGAGAATGTTATGCCCATATTTCAAGAAACATCAAAATATCAATATCAAAAAGCTTACATTTAAAATTTAGCAACAGTTTTCGGTACTTTTCCGTTAGCTGGGCGCAAGCGAAAAATCGCCAAATAATGTAGAATTCCATCAAATTTCTTACAACCATTCTCTTGGCGACTTGGCTCGCGTTTGGTTCACAATTGGTGACCTTTACATCCATCAAACGGAAAATCGCTTCGCTTGGCGACTTGGCTCGCGCTTGGTTCACAATTGGCGACATTTGCGCCCGGCTAACGGAAAAGTACCCAGTTTTCTTATTTCAAATTGTTTTGTCATCTCTTCCATTTACCAGCAATTCAAATTTATCAAAATAATTGTATTTATATAAGATTTTGAACAACAGTCAGGAAAGATATTTCATCTTTTATTTTGTTCATTAAAAAATTTAAAAAAATGCTGCTTTTGCTGATATTTCAAACATTGTTGACTTTAAAAAAATTAGATCCAAGTTTATTTAGAATTCTAATTTGACAAATTATATATAAGCAAATTTAATAATGGAAGATTTACAATTATTTTATTAAAGTAGCTAAAAAATAGCAGAAATTAGACTCAAATACCTGGATAGTACCTTGCAGTCTTGGTAGGAGGAACTGGGAAATCAACAACATGTGGGTAAACTGCAAAATGTTAGAAATATAAGAAAGTATATTAAAATTAGAGTAGGTTAATATTAATATCATCAAAATTTGTTAATTATACTATAATAAGAATAAAACAACACAGAAAAATAATGAAGTAAATAAATAAAACAATCAGATTTAATTGCCTTAAGAATATCTCAAAAACATACCTTCTGGGACAAAATCTCTGATATAAGTAACTGTTGGGGTGACTCGATCTTGAAAGTAGAATTCTAGTTTTTAAAAAGTAAGTATTAATATTAATATAATTTCAACGATGTGATTAATAAAAGAGTAAAGCAAAAGTCCTATACACAGTCGGAGAAAAGTAAAACTTAGTTAAAATTTGTAAATGAGAACATAATATTTTGGGAATGTGAAGTCCAATTAAGGAAATATATCAAATTCTGATTTGAATGTTTTGACAGCTAAAAGTACAATACAGATATAAGAACTTTAATGAAAGAGTGCCACCATACACAAACAACTTACCTCTCTGAGTGTAATGCTCTTGCCCTACACTGTATTGAGGAGGCACAATTTCTTGAATATATCCCTCTAGAATCAATGGGAGAAAGTGAAACCAAACTCTTTACACTGAATGAATTTAATCTCAACAGAAAAATTAAAATTTCAGTTTCTTCAGTTCACACTTAATAAAAGAATCACTTTCATGATAAATAGTAAAGATAATAAGTAATAATTAATTGAAAACGAATACCTACGAGTTAATGGTACAACAAATTCTTGAACAGGTGCTGGATCTAAATGCTGGGTACGATTTTGTTCTATATTTTAAAAATAAATACATTAAAGATCAAATAATTAATTTTGAACTTTCAATTTTATAAATTTACATATAATAATTTGCATGAAAATTAATCATATCAGCTATTAAAAGAATAGACAGGAAAAACCCATGATATCTGCAGATAAAAGAGTACAATATATATGAATTACATTGAAAGACAAAAACATATTTGAACCTAACTTAATATAATGCAATGCAAACAAAAGGTAAAGAAGAATCTGTAAAATTTAACTTTTTACAACCCCATGCTGGAGCAAATTTTTCTTATTGTAACTAAAACCGTAGAAAAATGCATTTTCGTTTCATTTTGTTCTTAATAAATGCTACCATGCAAATGAATGAATAAAATTAATAATTTCTTTGAAAACATTTACTATTTTTATCCATCTTTCAGCTTCTACTTCCAGATGTTGATTAAATAATAAGGCTTTCATTAGAGTCTACTCCACTTTAAAATCACAATAATTTATTATTTTGTTAAACAAATGCATTTTCAAAATTTTATGAAAATTTTGTTAAAAATAAGTGGCATTTTAATTTTCTTATGTTAATTTCAGTACTAGATTTCAATTTCATAGTTGAATTCAGTTTCCCTAAACTTTCTTGCATACGACTACCAAGGGTGGGAAAAATATTCCGCATGCCACAAACGTGCGGTATTCCTTATGGTGGGGAAAACGCTCCAGTGTTAGAGCCTTTTGTTTTCATTGTAGAATGGGAGGGGGGAGGGGGGAACGAATATGCAATTTCAACGCCTTTTTTTAAACCGATTTAAACGAAAATTGGAGACAAACCTACAATTAAGGTTTCAAGACTACATATGAAATTTCATTTATCTAAGTCACTTTTTTTTTAGAAGTTATCGTCTTTAGAAGTATGCGATTATACAGACCAACAGACAGTCAACCCTTTGACAGATTTGGCCCAAAATTTGATACATACCTACATTCCTAATGATAAAACTGTGTACCAAATTTTATTCATCTAGCTATTCAAGTCTTGAGTTATAGTGTTCACATGAATGCAGACAGACAGGCCTCCCATAGACGGATTTTGTCTACAATTTGATAGAAACTAGGGATGCAATGAATAGTGATTTGGCCGAATAGCTGAATATTCAGCCAAATTTCAGGCCAAATACCGAATATTCAGCAGCCAAATACTCACTTTTTAACAACATCATACTTTTGATTGTAAATAAAATATTTCTCCAATGTTAAATGAAAAAAAAATTAAAGATTAATAAAATTGGTTGCTTATTATTTGTATATTTAAAAAAATGTTAACACTTTGATGCATTTTTGTAACATTTTGGATACTTTGATCACCATAATAAGAAACAGGGATGTAACAAATAGTGATTTGTCCGAATACCAAATTTCAGGTCAAATAATATCCACTTTTTAAAAACATTTCACTTTTGATTGTAAATAAAATATTTCTCAAATTTTAAATAAAAAAATAAATAAAAGATTAATAAAAATGATTATTTAGTATTTGCACATTTAAAAAATTTTCAATATCTTGATGCATTTTAAAATATCTTTATTCCGATAATGAGAAATCAGAAACCTTTTTCATTTTGGAATTGGTTCACAGATAGAAGAGTCATAATTGCAGAACATGACAATGACAAACATAGAAGAAATTAAGTGGATAAATTAAAATTATTAGAAGTAAATTGTGATTGTGATAAAGAACTTCTAATAACTATGATGGAGTGTCCACTTAATTGGTGAAAAAAATGCAGAAAAAGGTCAAAGATTTGCAAATCAAGCAGAAAAAAAAAACCCTTTCAGCTCCTGCAAGAATAATATGTAGTGAACATTTGAATGGGTGACTAGAAAAGGGGTAAGATTTCAATGGAATGTTAACCTTTTTTCCAATCACCAATCATTTATTTTCAGAATCTGGTGATACATAAGAAACCCAACGGAACATACTTTTCCCTGAAATTGCTGATAATTTATTGTTCTTGCATCATAATTTCAGGCTTTACAATGATATGCAACATTATTAAATACACCAAATTTACTTAAAATTGAGTAAATGTTAGAAGAATTTTTTTATAATAAATGTACTGAAATGTAATTCTGCACAATATTCTTTGTTTAAAGTACACTTTAAAAAAATTATTATCCTGAAATTATTCAGACGAATATCTGTTTAGTATTCGGCAAAAGAGCTGAATACCTGATGAATATTCTTTACATCCCCAACAGAAACCTACAAATTATGTATCAAGATCAGATACAAAATTTCACCCCTGTATCTCTAATAGTTTTCGAGTTATCATGTTCACAGACACAAAGACAGATATAACTCCAAAATTGTGTTTTTCGGACTCAGGAAGGTCTGAAATGTGGAGATTCGTCAAAATCTCAAGTTCGAATTTTTTGACGATTACAATATGTTTACTTTGTATACGAGAAAGTAAAAAAAAAAAAAAGTAATAATATGATTATACTGTTTCTAAAAACAGAATTCCTACCCTTTACTTATTTAAAGTGAAACTGAGATTGTATAACCAATGAAGAAAAATTTAAACCATTATTTTTATGCAGGATGAAGGACAAATAATAAATTGACAAAAAAAAAAAAACTTGGGAAATTTTATTTTAAATCATCACCTGCATTTAATATAAATATTTAATGTTATTAGTTTTAAAGAAAATATAAGACAAAAATAATGAAGCACTCAATTTTTTCCAATACAATCTTACTAGTTATGAATATATGATTTTGTCTTGCCATTTATGTGATAAGGTAAATTGTGTCCTTTTCATGTATTGTTTTTTCTACTATCTTAGTAAGATTGTTAACATCTGCCAAAAGTAATTATTAGACATTTCTTTTATTTATTATCATAATCAGTTATTGTCAATACTGTTGAACTTGCCATTTAATTGATTCGAATAGAAATTCAAATACCCTTATATATATATATATATATATATATATATAATTTTGACATTTTTCAATAATTGATTTAAAAACTTTTATACATTCTCCGAGTGCTTGCCCCTTCCAATGGCCACTTTTGTTTGGCATAGCAATTTTACCCCAAAGACATAATGTTAAAATAACTCCTAGGAACAGCCACTTGAATCCTTCTGAGTGGAAGGAGTGATTGCCCTTTTAGTTTCAATGAAATAAATTCATTTTCTCTCCTTGAACCCTAGGCCTTTTACTAACAGGAAAAGGAACAAAAAAATACACATCCAAAAAATAAAATAAAAACACTGGAAATCAAATCAAAATTTATTCCTTTTTTTAATGTGGAGGAAAATGAGAACTTTACCCCTCTACCAAGAGTGGGAGATTCAAGTGGCCATAATTACTTAACACACAGCAATAGGTCATTTTTGCTAAAAGCCTTTTTTTTTTACCTTTTGATCTCTGAATGATCTCCAAGTGTAGTTTTCTGAATACAGGACAGAGTACAGAAGTTATTTTTCTGGTGTCAGTATGAAAACAGGAAATCTACAAGAAAGCTAGCCCAAAGTGCAGCAGAATGCAAATAACCAAAATCATTAGCTCAACAGACTTTGGAAAAAACTAACAATATTATCGCTCATTCCACTACAACTACCGACGAATTCATTAGGGATTTACTTCTCCAATTAAAAAACAAAACTAAAAAAACCAAGTAAACACAAATCGTATGTTTTTTCAAAAAAATTTAAAAACCTCCCTCTAAAGCACTTCTTTTCTTTACACAAGTCTTAAAAATCAGAAATAATAAAATCCTCAGAAATAATAAATTAAGGCTTAATTTAATAAGTATTTTCTCTTCCAAAAATAAAAACCCACTAGAATGAACAACTTTTCTGAAGATTTTGTTTGGAATGGAAAGTGGCTTTACTGTAGCTCTTTTTCTGTTATCACAACAATAGTTGTCTGGCAGAACAAATATTGAAATGAAATACTGTTACCCTGTCAGCATGGGATTGGGCAAATGCATGCCGAGTATAACAATATTATACCTCAAAATAGCAAAATTGAATTTTTTGGCTGCTGTCAAGATAACAGAAAACTGCCAATTTTATTCATAATCATAATAAATTATTGAAAACAACAAGGACATAACAGCTAGAAATCTAGTATTCATTTATCTTAATTTTATAAACTTGGATGAAATCTCATTTGCAATATTGATTTGCATTATTTTTCAATCAAATGTTTTACAGAAATACTGCCCTCTAAAACACAGTTGAATAAACAAGCTTCATTTTTAATATAGTATTTGGTATTTAAGATGAAAATTAATTTTGAAGCTACTTGATTAGATTTCAATTATCTTAAAATGAAACATTTCAAGCAAATTACTTAATTATTTTACAAAAGAAAAGTTATCGGAATTGTTTGTCAAACCCTATCGCTATCGCCCGGGGGGAAGAAAGATTATATTTCTAAACCAATTTTCATAAAATTGCACTTTTGCCCTTTTAAAAAAAACTGTACAGTGTTAGTATTCGTTTTTTTGTTTGAAGACAAATTGTTTCCTGGACTTCTCTTATAATATAGATGCTTAGTTTTTAAGTTTCTAATAATTTAAAGAATTTCAAGGATATATGTGGTATAATATATCATATTCACATAGAGATTATGATGAAAACATTGACTGAATTTTATTTATCAAAATTCAATAATTTTTTAAATTATAAAATGCCTAATAACAGATCCTCAAAAATCAATGAAATACAAACACAATTTTTTAATCAAACAGTTCCATCATGTGGAGAAAAATGTTTGCTTCTTGTAACCTAATTAAAATGTTATCAGTAACTCTCAAGGTATTAAAACATCAGTTTTTATTTATGTTTGTACTTTAGAATTCTCAAAACACCAAGTCAGTTTTATAACAAATTCTATAGAGTCAAGATGGTGTCTTTTAGTATAAAATTTTATTTTTTGAATCAATAAGTTTCTTAAACACATCAAGGCCCCCCCCCCAATACATTTTTTGTAGCCTTCTGAATATTACCATTCAGAAGAAAAAACTAATAATATAGTGACTATACACTAAAAGAAATGCTTTGATTTTTTTTCTCACAAATCTCTTGCTATAGGCTAATCCAGATGTTCAAAAGCATTTTCACAAGAAAAGTTGCCTTGCATGTTTGAACCATAGAAATAATTAAAATAAAGCTAAATCAACATTGTTTGAATCAAAACACATAGATAACAAAATCCAAAAGCTGGGAGTCAGTTTTATAAATTATGTTTTGCAAAGGTTTCTAAGAATCAGTCTTTCACAGATGAAAATCTTGATACTCAAACATCTACCAAATTAGAACAGAGAGTCAAAGAAAAACAAGTTCCTGCAATGGCTTAATATATATTATTACTACTGTATCTGACCCCAAAAGCTCTAGCATAGGGCTTTTTAAACATTTTCTGCACATGACCCTTTTTCAAGTAAAAATATAATTTTGCAACCTCACAGAAAGGAAAAAAATATCAATACTAAGCATTAATAATTGATAAATAAAAGGATATTCAACTTAAAAAAGTTATGCAGCAAATTCTAGAATATTTTTTTTAACAATTTCATACAAATATTGAAGGCTGCTAAAATAAATAAATAAAAAGTTTCACCCAATAATTATTCTGTGTAGCCCTACTTTGAGTCATGATTCATAGTTTAAAAAGCTCTCGTCTAACAGAATTACATCAATGCTATAAACCTCCAGAAAATTCAGAATTAAAGGATTTGTGATATGTTCAAAAGTGAAGCCAGTAAAAGAAATAAGTTTGGTTGGTTTATTGCACATATTACATGTTTTGGAAACTTTCAAGCCAAGTTTCAATAAAAGGCTTTTGTTACAAACCCTGGTAAAGAAAAAAGAAAGCTGATTGGCAAAATCAGTTTCCAGTTTTCCCTAGGAATTTTCTTCAAGTACCAAGAATAGAGAGAGGAAGCACTTCAGATTTTATTGATTATTCTATTACGAGAAGAAATTTCTTCACATTTTATAATTATTATAACTGCTGCAGCTTGGATAAAAGCAGTCTTAAACAATTTCATTTACCTCTCAAATAAATGTGAGAAGGAGCTCACAGTAGAAGTATAGATGTTTCTCAGATGACCATGAAAGAAGACTTTAAATTGAATTCAAACCCGTTTTTTATGTCTATGATGTTAGCTATTATGTTAGATAGAGGTGCAGCTATCCAACAAATTATCCTTAATCCAACCAATTTTCAGAATCTATAAATCAGACTCATCTCTATTCAATGAGTTCTAAATAAAAGTTTGAAAAGAAGTCACCATTTACTTTTATAATATTAAATCATGGCCAGTGTAATTATATTATAATCATTATGAAAGCTTAATCCTTATAATATAAACAATTCTATTAAAATGTAGCAGAATACAGTTTATAACTTAAAAACATGCTGAAAATGCTGTTGTAGACATCAGAAAAAACAGTAAATCACTCTCAGGAAAGTTTTGCATAAAATTTTAAATCTATAAGAAAAATTAAGAAATAAGGAGAAAATAAAAATGAAAAATAAAAGTGCATTAATTAATAAAGATATATTGATAGAATGTAAACTAAATACCACTAGGCCTCATCAGAATTCTTTCAGTCACTGCTGGCACTCTTTCATCAATAACTCGTACTAAAATAAAGTATGTCAATATTTAAAATAAAGAGCACTAATTATTTAATTTATTATTAGATAGTCATTAACTTAAACAAATATGACTTGTCAGAAATCACATATGCATTTTGGAATTGTCTTTTTTTTTTCCGAAATTTAAAAAATTTGTTCAAAGCTATAAAAGGAAATAATTTTTTAAATGCAATTTTTTTAAAGGATATTATAAAGGAAGGGGAAAAAATACTATATCCTTTTTTAAAAAAATCATACCAAAAAAAGTAACAGGAAAAACATTGATATCTTATGTTATTGCTCATAAGACAACTTAATTTAATGAGGAAATAATTATTCAAAGATGATAAACATTCTACTAGAAAATATCTACTTACTTGGCACAGTCACCCATTTAATTCTTGGAGCAACTGTGCACCAAACAGTATTGTTACCCAAAGAGAATCTTGTGCCAAGTGCTTCTCTGATATCTGGTATATCTATCATAATAATTCCAGCAAAAAGTTTGACTATGTATTTGATGACCTTTGATGAACAATCTTCCAAAGCATTCTGGAGACATACTTTCACTTTAGCCAGTTGCCTTCATGCAAAAAAAGCAAATAATTCACTGAATGAAAAAAATAAATAAATTTAAGTATTACATTTATTAGGAAATTTGGAAAACTAACAAAATTTATAAGATACTCAATCATTATGTTCAATTTTTAACTGATTTTATGCAATTCAAATCACAGTTTCTAAAATCAGGACCATTTTAAAACATCAGTACTTACCAATTATTGCAAGAGGATACTTTTTTTTTTGTTTAAATTCTCCATCCAAAATGAGAAAATTCTAACACTATCATTAAATTATTGCAGAGTATCATTTCTTTTCTATAAAGGTTTCCATGAGAGAACAAAAATTCGAAATAAAAATTCTCTAAGCTCTTTCTGCTAATCAAAATTTTTAGAAAATCAGCTGAGTTATCAAAATTTGTCCAATAAAGGTTTGGTCAAAATTCATTTCTTAAAAGATCTACTTATTTTCAAAATGTTTGTTCCATACCATTTAATTTAGAAATTTAAATTAATATCTATGAAGCAAACACAAGATAAAATTCACAACAACAGAAATAGTTATAGATACTTCATAATATGTATGACACCTAGTGGCTTGCTTACACAATTAAGAATTAATAACACAATTCAGAGAGATAAAGAAAGTGCATATAAAATACTATATCCAGGAAAAGAGAGATCAATATAACATTTCTGAGAATTAAAAGTATCAATGGATAACTCACTTGTTTTCAAAAAATTTTTAGGGTAAGTAATTCATACATGAAGAGTATTTCATAAAAGGCACAGTTATAAAAAATATATCATTAAAAAAAAGAATGAAAATTTAACAATACCAACTGCAAATAAAATTAGTCCAACTCAAATTAAGAGACAAAGAATGCATATTAATAGATGAATTTAGTTGTAATTATATCTCTATTGAAAATACTTTTTACCTGTTGGAGATAAATAGGCATTGTAACTTGCAAAAGTGTCCAAAAAAAGGTAGGAAATAAAAATGTGTTAATATGAATGAGACATGCCATGAATTTTCAGAGAATTTTACACTTCTTAGATGTTTACAGCCCTCCCCCCCTTAAGGCAAAATTCATCAATTAAAAACTTTCTCCATTTCCTGCAATAATTTTTTTTTTAAAACTGAATACTTGCAGCTTTGAAATTGAATGAGTTACAATAAAGAGAAAAAAATGACTTAAACCATGCATGCCATTTAAAAGGCTATATAATCAGTTAAAATAAGGATCATATACAAACTGACAGTGTCATTCTTCAGATTAAGAATATGTTAACAAGTATGAAAATACTGTATCACAAATATATATAAAAAAAGTGTTACACAGGCCAAGATCATGTTAAATGACAAATGCAATTTAAAATCATGGACACATGATTGAAAGAAAGCAATTCTCAAAGCATTTTCTAAATGTTTTCTCTAAGTTCCAATAAATAACCGAGCTCTTCTAATAATATGTTAGCAGATATTTTGGAGCTCATTGCCATTAATATTGTTGCAAGCATCAATTATATTTTATTGAGCACCATATAGTTAGCTCATAGCACAAGCCAATGTTCAAAGCCAACCCCATAACTGAAAATCAAATGGGATCAAATCAGGGGATTTGGGGGAAGAATTCTGTGGCTACAGTTAAACCAACCCACTGCTTATCAAAGTTCTCTTTTAGTCTGTCTGTTACATTTATACCCTAGATTGCAGATGTACCACCATGTTCATAATAAATATCTTTTTACAAATAATAACGGTGTTTCCAGAAAATCTGTCACAGAATTCTGGAACGGTGTTTCCAGAGAATCTGTCACAAAATTTAAAATGCATTAAACATTTTTCAGCTGCAAGAGTGCTTTTGTAAGATTGCACCATGAAGTTTTCTTGTTTAAATTTCATAATACAAGAACACAGAAAAGTTCCTACAGTGTTTGTTTAATGAACTAAAAAAAAAGTATTACGCCAGTAATGATTGTTGAGGGATAATACAACTCATTACATTCATTCCCCCATCCTCATAAAACAAACATTCATCACAAGCTAGATTCAAACATGTTCTTAATAAAATTTGAATTTAAGTAATGTTGGATTAACTACAGGTTTCAAAAAGTATGCACTGGTACCAAAACAATTTTTTAATAAGAGAATTAGAATTATATAAAAAATGAACAATTATTTCAATCAATAAAGTATTTTTTCACTTTTATAAGAGATAATAACATGATGCATAGTAAATTCAAGGCTTGAACAGGAGTGGGTCTTTTTATGTTTATCACGCGAGCACAAATTGACCCTATTATATTTTTTAAAAAATCATCTACAAAGTCATTGTCAATAATTCAGCTACATGAAGATTTTAAAGATCAAATGCAAAATATTTCTTTATTTTTAATTTACAAAAAAATAGCATGTCTCAATGTGAAAAGTACATAAAATTCATAAATGCTTCGAGTCTAGGCAGAATTCGGAAAGCATTTCCTTATATATCATAATCATCTTTGTTTTCCCTGTTCTTATGATACCTTAAGTTACATTTCTAAATTGATGCATGGTTCCCATTCATAATAGTCAGGTTTCAATTAAGCATAACTCACTCAATTTTAAAGATATAAGAATGCAGTTTTTTGTAATGATTTGGGATACTTCCTTGTAAGCGGCCCAGTTACATCGCAAGCAACAGAATATATGCCAAGATGGTGGCAAAATCTGGCCAAAACAGTTGCAGTCTATAGTGTTTTACACTTTTTTTGCTTGCGTTTTTTATTGTTACTTATGTTCAATTCACATTGGTTAAAAAAAAAAAAATTTTGAATATGCTATCAACAATCTTTAATTTACAAATAAAAGATGGATACCATATCATTTTTCAACGGGTCTTTTACCTGACAAACAAGTATGTGAGAAATGGTCACGACATGAAGCTATATAATTAAAAGAAGAATGTTCTCAAATCCGCATTGGTTTTAAAAAATTGCTTGTGTTAGGGGCCTCTAATTGGGCACCGGGCATATATTTTAGCTTAAAACATCCTATGGTTTCACTAGTCACCAAGAGCCAGATCTAGTAACTGCTAACACAATGAACTTACAAGCTGGGAAAAAAATCAGAGATTGCCAAGTAAATTTGGGAGCAGCCATAACAAGGAATATCTGATTTAGTTGTAAAAAAAAAAAAAAAAAAACTCACCAATTTTGTCTAGGAGGGAGGTGCATATAAAATTAAAAAAAAAAAAGATAACTTTAGAAAATTGATAGTGTGACAATTTCATTAACATAACCTTATTTCTACCTCATTTTGGACACTTTTTTCAATTTACAGTGCCACTACTTATCTCAACAGGTAAAAGTTCAGCATATTTCAACCTTTTTTGTACATTCTATATGTAAATAATTTGTTTTCTTATCGAAAAACTAGATGACCTTAAAACACATGGATTTCTCTGAGAAGATTCTTGAGAATTCTGTGCACTACTAATAAACAAATCAAATAATATTGTCTGTCTGTCTCTTGGCTCTGCAGTTACCCAGACTGTTTGATCTAAATTTAGACTTGTCACAAACATAATTTGGGAGGGCGAAAATATGCACCTCTGAGTAGGTTTTTTGAGAAAATTTATTTAGAATTCTACTTAATTAAAAATTAAAATTAAAATGTTAGGTATTTTTTGTATAACTTTGAAATGATTTGTGCACAAAAAATCATTTTACAACATCTTAAAATTTAAAGTATATTTTATTAATGTAATTTGATGTGTCAATTTTTTCCTTATTTTTAACAACTTTCAACATTTTTATGACAATTTGCAAGCAACTTTCATTGTTCCAATGAAATTGAAAACCATTTATTGTTTAAAAAATATTGAATTATATACATCTTCTATTGACTTAAACCTAAGAATGAATATTTTTGCTTATTTTCATATTCTTTGGTAGAATCATAAGAATTTTACCTTCTTTTTATTTATTCAAATCTTTTGTGAAATCTAATAAATAAGCCCTCTAGATAAAGAAATATATCTGGTAAAGTTGAATGATTAAGGTTATTTATTTTTTAATTCTTTTTTATCAGCATGTTTTTAATCAACTAATGTACTATTGGATGAAAATCTGTCCCACCATTTAATGATGGAATAGAATTGCTTATTTTTTTTTGCATGAAGTTGGGGTGCTGACAGCATGCAATTGGATGTTAAATGACATGGGCAGTTACATCATGCGACTAGATGCCATTAGGATGCTCATGATCAGAATAAGTGGAAAGCTATTACTATAATAACGTAATAAAGCAAATACCTATCCCAATTTGAAAATAAATATTAAGGGAAATACGAATATCAAGTATGCAAAAGAGATTCAATTGAAATGAAACTCAGTCTCTCTATCCTGGCGAATAATCTGGTTTGCAAAATGCAGCTAATCTTAATAAATAAAGTCACTAGGAACAGGGATGAGATTGGCAAAAAAAAGCAAAAAAAGACTGAAATCATCACAGCGAGCAAAAAATTTGTGCCATAATTTATACGAAGATGTTTTAAGAAATAAAACATCAGAACATGCAATATGATGAAAATATTACTATAATCATCAGGACATCAGAAAATACAAATTAGACATTAAAACATGTTTACCACCTAGACATCACTGAGATGCAACATTCACCCAACAGAAGTCTGAAAGAATTATATTTAATAGCCTTTTGATAAAAAGTTAGCTCAAAAAATAAATAAAAATATAAGGACAAATAGTTTCTTTTGCTTAGGTACAGAATTATGCTTAAAAGTGCTCTTTACACACACTTAGTGCTTTGTGTAAAGTAAGCTCTTTATAAATTAATAATGCATCATATACTGAATTCTGCTTTATTTCTTTATTTTATACATTTTGCAAAGATAACGATACAATGATTCTGCACCTTATAAAGTGGGAGAATCATTAGAGAATTGTACAGTTACAATGACATTCATTTAGCATTATTGTTGGAACCCTTTGAAGCCATTTCATGGTATTAAAGAAGTGGTTTTCTTTCATTTTTTTATTTGTGTGGCTTTTGTTGGTAACAGATCTCGATGCTGCATGCCTTGTTTTAGGGGCTCTATCTTTGACAAATTTTAGTCAATAAAGGATGTGTTTGTATCCTCTGCAAGTTTATTTTCAGTAGAGGCTAAAAGTTTTTTGCACGGGAGGTCTTCATTAGTATCTCTTTGTTCATCTGGCATGGTTATTAGGGACTACATTATCTCCTAGAATGCCTAGGTAATCCCTTCGGTTTTATTTTTATTTTGAAGATTTTGCTGTCTCTTATTACTCTGCTTTTTTGCTGCATTTGCACTGGCTTTTTTAGCTACCTCTTTTTGGCAGGAGTTTTCTTTTTTTTTGATATGTATTTATTTGTTTTTTATCCCATTTTTTTAGTATTATTTCTTCATCTTGGTACACCCTACAAGATGACATGGTTACAACTAATGTTTTGTCAACATGTTCATGCAAAAAATCTTTTTTTTTTGCAAAAGCTATCAGAGGTTTTGTTTTCTGCAAAGGTGGTAGTAATACTTTGAATGGCTGGGAATGTTGGGATAATCCATGTAAGAACGCTGATATAATATTCAGTTCGTCGGTAGAAGATGTATTAGCTAGTTTCTAACCCGATTAGCAGGTGGCCGGCGTGGTCAAACATATTTTCCATTTTCTTTCAAAAGCGGAAGATAGAAAGTTTTTTTTCTTTATTGTAAGCAGGAATTTTCGAGGAAAAGACATTTTGTGGCGGGAAACAGAAATCGAAAAAAAGCAGGTTTGAGGAAAAAAAAGCGAATTTCTCCAAAATAACAAAAAAAGTGGAAATCCTTGAGAAAAAGCAGGAAGAATCTCATCCCTGACTGTGGCTATGTATGTGAATTTATGTTCCACATCTCCTCCTAGCTCCAATGGATTGTTTTCAGCAAATTTTGCACACTTATTATTTTAAGACAAGGGGAAGACACTTGCAGACTTTTCAAAGTTCAAAGTTAATTAAACAATTGATTAGAAATGAACCGAAACCGTTTTTCTGCCATAATTTTGGAGCAAATTGTCCGACAAAAAATATTTTTATACCATCTTAATGTTCAAAATTTTACTTTTCTGTGGCATTTTTATTTCTGTGACATTTTTCCTTCAATTTTTATTAAATTTGTACAAGTTAATAATTATTAATTGCGATGCAAACGATTTTGAAATACATAGAACCTCGATTATCCAGTAATTGGGACAAAACCTACATCAGGATAATTGAAATTTCTGGATGGCAAAGAGATTTTCAATAATCATCTAAGTTTAATATGTAACATAAGTTATCAAACTCTATTATGACTATTTAAACTTCTTTAAATAAATATCTAAATTCAAATTATACATGAAAATTTATTTTTTGAAACAAAAAACTTACAATAATTTAAATAGGCTTCATGTGTAACAAATTGGTCATCCTTTGTGTACAGCTCTGTCATGATTTTCTTAAAGCATTAGTTCGAGAATCACTGTTTTTATTTGTTCCAAATCAAGCAGGCTTTTTTTGAAAAAATACTCAAGCATCATTGTTACTAATCTTTGCCCAGATATTCTCTGTATGTCATCTTCTTCTGCTTTTGGAGAATGTTGGACTTCTCTTGATAATTTCCTCATCATTAGCTTCAGGCTTCCATGTTCCATGTACAATTCAACCATTCTGTGATTTCTTTGATCCTACTGTTTTTTTAAAACCTGGCAACATGCTAAAATAT
>BGPR01011937.1:0-20058 GCA_013235015.1 Araneus ventricosus
ATTTCCTGACTATTATTTTTGTATATTTTATTTGTTACCTCTATAACTAATGTACTTTCTTTCTTATTGATCTATGTATTTTAGTTTTTACAATATTATATAGATGGCGCCATGCTAAATATAACACATTGATTTTTTTAATTCATAGTTAAAAATAATTGAAAATTTTTATGGAATGTAGAATTCATTATTTTATGCGCAATATTTAATACGTGCAATATACTTGTATGTGTATTTTAGATACATGCTAGATTCTTTTCCTATAGTGATGCAATATTTTTAGGGTTAAGTATGATATTTTCTTTCTAACTTCTTTCTTTTTTAGGGTTTATTACCCTTTCTGTTTTTTCAACAATTGGTAACAGGAATGGTTTGTACAACAAAATCGATTTAACCGTCTAAAGCATGTCCAAATCCAAGCTACCAATTTAATTTGTAAAACTTTTTGGATTGCCTGTTTCAATTGTATTGATTGTAACACAGTTCATAGATATGTTTAAATTTTCCATATGCTTTTAGTATATATTTAGTTTTTTTATTTATTAGATTAAATTTCAGACTTAGTTTAATTAAAAATTTAAGTTTTAGCATTGCTTTATAGATATGTGTGTTAATTTCGGTTTGAATATTAAGATATGACATTCTTTATATAATGGTTGATATTGCTATATATATCAAAAAATACAAGAAAAAAATGACAATGTATCAAAAACAAATAAAAAGACAAAAAAAGAAAGACAAAAATACAATAAATTGAAAATATCATGGCAAACCGCTCATCAGGAAGAGAAGCTCATCTATGATATTAAATAGTGCTTTTTCTGCTTAACGACAACGAAAAAGCTTAAAAAATTGTTATCCCCACAAAAAGCACTCACCGTGAAAACAGAAAAATTCTGGAATAAAAGAAATACACAAAGAAGTCGATTTCAAGAAATCGAAAGCCGAAAATCCGAATACACAAAACCAAGATAAAAAAACAAAATGAAACATAGAAATATTCACAAAATCTAAAAACTTACCATCGTTGGAATTTGCAAAAATCCACTGGAGCTGAAAGTGGCAATTATTAAGGCTTACCATCGCTGAAATCCGAAAAAGAGCCACTGAATGACGCGCGAGGTAAAGAGGTCGAATGGTAGAAAGGCGAGATCTTCAGTCAAAGTTGCAGTCAAGCCGGTATTTGTCGTTGCAGATCGAAGGAAGGAAAAGGCCTTGCTGGTAGCATAAAGATTATAAAATTTAAAACTTGAGATAACGACGGACAAAGTTCTTCGGAATACCATTAAAAATTAGTTGATCAAATAAAAGCATAGATTGATTCGATTTTGTATTTACATCTGAGCAAATAGATTTATACGAGATAATTAAGTGAGAATTACGTTCAGTAAATATTAATAGAAATATTTGAAGACCAATGGAAAAGTCGGTTGACTTTAAAATTAAAATCCTTTCTTTTATGAGATATATCGCCACAAAAGTTATTAACTGTATGATTGATTTCCAGATCTAAAAAGTCCGCTTCAAACCGACTACTGTTTGTTTGTTTAAGAAGGAATACTGAAGTAAAAATATTTTGCCACGTATTATTAAAAGTTCCATGATTAAATACAATAAGATCATCCACATATCTGAAAGCCTGAGGATGAATATATATATATTAGGGCGGGCCGAAAAAGTCGAAGTTCCTCAGATCTTTTTGCGGTAGTGCCGAAAAGTTGGGAACTCTCATCATTAAAAAGTGTGCAAAATCTTATAACTCTGAATTGATATCTTCTCTCGCCTCAATGGGCAGAAAGTTGTGAAAATTGTACTAAAAGTAGTCAAAATTCAAAAATTAATAAAAAATCACAGATTTTTGTGGATCAGTTTTAGGTAGTGCTTATAAGTTAATATTTATTAACAACAACATCTTTACAAAATTTTAGAATTATAGGTTAATATCTTCTGCCGCCTCAACGGCGCTGAATTTTGGAAATTTAAGGCGAATTTTTAAATAAATATACGTTTTACTTACCTCATTATAATGCGAATAGAAACTTTATTCAACCTTTGGAACATACAAAATTACAAAAGCACGATTTTTTGTAATCGTTTTTGGACTCAAATTGTAACATTTTTTTCTTCTGGATTCTAGTGTAGCTCTGATAAATCCATCCCTGTTCTGCGGTCCAACTCAATGAGGAAATTCACAATTCGCCCAACTGCTTGCGTGTGTGAAGGAAATTTA
Organism: Araneus ventricosus; assembly: GCA_013235015.1. Lineage (NCBI taxonomy): Eukaryota > Metazoa > Arthropoda > Arachnida > Araneae > Araneidae > Araneus > Araneus ventricosus. The sequence continues at coordinate 2,231 of BGPR01011937.1, forward strand.
TTGCCACCCATTGTCATATCGTTCTGTATCATCTTCCGAAGTTCATGAGAACTGATATGTCTCAGAACTGCAAGCGGTGTGACATTACAAGCTTGCCAGACAATGAGATCCACGTAGTCTGTAGATCGAAAGTTAACAGCAGGAATAAGGAATCTACGAACACAATTACTATCTGGGCCAATTTCTCTTGCCTTGATAATTCACCAAGCTGCAAGAGTTCTAATATGGCATCTCTCATCAGTTAACATAGCTAAAATCATGTTTTCTAGCCCTCAGAGAGGCGCAAACGTCTTTTTACGTTTTCCATGTTAAGTTCAAAAGCAGATAGCTCATATTTATATGTATATCTTTTTAAGCAATCATGGATAAAGTATTCTTAACATTTCAGAGATATAACTATATACAAAAACGATCAATTCATTTACTTTAAAACCTAAGTTTTCTAACCTGACAGCTAAAAGTTCAAAATAATTGGTCGCTCAGAGGGCTAGAGCCGCAAAGTAAGCGTTGCGAGAAATAACTGGTTCAATTATATCACGATACTTCTTAGGAATGTATCGAGATGAGTTGATGAAATGCCACAAGTGTCTAACACCTTCCTTTATTGAATGATGAACTTTAATCCGTAACCATGAGAGTGCGTAGACTCTTAGAATGAATACAACCAAAGTTATCAACTCATTTGATGGGTTTGATGTTGATATGTAAAGCTCAATATTCGATTTGCAGTTGTTAGCCAGCGGGCCAAATTCAACGTGCCCGGCTGATGCTTCGCTAGATCTGAGGAACCAACGCCAGAACTAATGGCTGTTGAAATGTCTGATAACTATTTCTGATCACAACTTAGGTTGGTGGGATCAATGTCTGGCAAGTCACATTCAATACTATTAAAAGCAACAAGTGGCAGCTTCTCGCTTGCTTTCAGGCTTCGCCCAATGTCTCCGGTGTAAGACGAGAGACCAGAAGACTTGCGCTCAAATAGGTGTCGTAATGGCAACTCGTTGAAATGAAGTAAGCAGCTAATTCATTGGATTTGTCGATGAAGTTTCAATTCATGCTTGCGAATTACACCATCAAACACTCCAGTGTTCACTTCCAGCGTCACTTCCCAGAAAAATAAGGTTGCTAAAATCATCCAATAGTGCTTTGGTTACATATTCATAAATGCTGAAATTGGCCCAAAAGGAAATTGTGTTCGTAGATTCTTTATTCCTGCTGTTAAATTTGGAGCTACAGACTACTTAGATTTCATTGACTGGCAAGCGTTTTATGTCACACCGCCTCCAGTTTTCAGACAGATCAATTCTCATGAACTTCTGAAGATGATACAGGACGATGTACCAATGGACGGCTGGGTTTTTATTAAATTTCCTTAGCACACGCAAGCAGTGAGAGAATTGTTAAACTCGTCACTGAAGCCTCCAGAAAAAGAGTTGGACCGCAGTACAGGAATGGATTTATGAGAGCTACACTAGAATCCAGAAAACAAATGTCACAATTTGAGTTTAAAAAAAAGAATACAAAAAATAGTGGTTTTGCAATTTTGTATGTTTCAAAGGTTGAATAAAGTTTTTAATCGCATTATAGTGATATAAGTAAAACATGTATTTATTTCAAAATTCGTCTTTAATTTCCAATATTCAGCGACGTTGAGGCGGCAGAAGATATAAACCCATAATTCTAAAATTTTGTAAAAGTGTTGTCGTTAGAAAATAGTAACTTTTAACTCATGTTACACGAGAGTATTTGCATTAATTTGCATTAAAAATTAATATAATTGGTTAGTGTTGGGATTCTCAAATCGTATTCGCCGATGGAGGGCGCTCTCCTCCCCGGAGGGTCGGGGATTGTTTTTTATCAGTCGAGTTGCGAAATCGAAGGCTGGAGGAACTTTTAGGGAAAGCGTCGGCGAGTGAGGCCGGAATCCCAACGCTTATTTCGATTTGACGTAGGGTCCAGACGTATCTTTCTGTCTGTGTTGTTGCTGGCCGTGAAGGGCCGCAACAATTATTTCTATTTTGCTATTCTGTCCGTACTCAGTGTTTGTCTAGTCTTCTGTGTTGTCATTTAAATAAACTGTTTGTTATCACATCTTTGGTGATCCATTAAAAGAACCAACAACACCCTTAAAAAGAGGGCAACGATCATCACAATTGGATTGATAATATCTTTGGAAATACTATATGGTTGAAAACTTTTAAGCGAAACCATTAAATACAAGAAAAAGATTTCAAATTAACTAATCCTAAAGCAATCAAATGTTGTGTTATCTAGTTTAAGTACTAAGATTAAATATTTGCTCCTTTTCCCTGAAATTGTTGAAAGTATTTCGTTGAATCATCCTTTGACATGAATATTAATGATAAATGTAGGAATTTGCATTTTTATTCTCTCTTCGATTCAAGTATTTGATATGCTCTTAAAATATTTCAAGTGCAGCAATGTCAAATACTCAAATATGTTCAGAATTTAGATTTTACCTTTCCTGACGATAATCAGAGATTTCTGAGTCAAAATAAAATAAGTACGTTTTTCCTGTTGCATTTGGCTCGGAGTGATTTGCGAAGTCTTCCATTGCTACTGAGGTTGAACTGACATTTCAGCTTGCGACAATTAATTCTTTTAATAAATGTAAAATTGCTGGACTGGAAACACACACACATTAATATTCATACCACTGTATACCCCCGAGCTCGGAACCCAATAGGTTCCCTGTCAGTTGAATGGGTATACGAAGGAAGGAAGTGCAAACCGTGCTCCCGGATTGAGCCATGATTGACCTCACATCTGTCCTTGCTTCCGTTAAATTGTCCTGACCCAAGTGCCATGTGTCCATGGGAAACAGAGAACAGGGACTTTCTTGGATAAGTGTAATTGTGCACTTACTGGCCTTAAGGGATATCCATTGGATTTACAGGACCAAATTGCATAATTGAATACTGAAAAGATGAATAATGACTGGTTATTCATCTCATCACACACACAGACACAGACACAGACACACACACACAGGCACACACAAAACCCGATATCCAACATTAAAAATAAATATATTTTTCTTTCATTGACTATGTAATATGTTCAGTTCTTAACTTCTCATTTGTTATTGGCCAGATAAAGCCACCTAATTTTGAGACAGCAAGACAAACACATGTTTTCAAAAATATTGGAATCATTTTCTGCATGCAAGAATTCTCTTTACTTTTTTGGATATTTATCTTTAGTTATACTTAGAATTCCATATTATTTTGTTGCAAAAGAAGAAGAATTTAAAATGTCTTACAACTTTATTCCTCTTTCAAAAGAATATTTTTACTCCCCCCTCCTTTTTTCCCTTTCTTAAAACAGATATTTATTTAACATAAAAGATGGAATAAAAAAATACATGATTTTTTCTTTCCTTTTAAATTTAAGCTAGTTTCTGCTGTCGTATCTTTTGTAGCTTCAGAGTGAAGTTAATTTCCAAAATTATCTTCCCTAGACGTTTTCAGGAATGAGAAAAATTATTGGCGAAAGCAAAAGAATAAAAATCGATTCTCATTCAGTATCCTTTAATTCAACTCCAGCAGCAGATTTATTTTCGTTCACTATTTAATACAGATTTGATGTGAACGAAAGTATAATTCGTTTGTCCTCTCTCTATGGAAAAGGTTTAATAAATATTGAAAATCAAACCAAAAAATTAACTTTTCTGTTCAATTTCATCTAATCTTTAATTCCATGCAAAACATTTGAATCGGTAAACATATATGAAAAACATATGAATCCTCCCTTAAAGCTCATTAATGATTTAGAAATTTAATTCATCGTTAAATTTTAAGATTTCTTTGCAACTTGATTCTCTGCTTTTAAATTTGACGTTTTATGATTTTAAAATTTATCTTTATTGAATTTTTGAATAAGTGATTTAAATATTATTGGATTATTCGGAAAGTCTGCTCTGATTCCTGAACGAAATTCCCGTAAAGTGAAAGAATTTTTTTGTACTAACAATGAAGTTCATTCAATAATACATGCATCGTTTTATTTGATGATGATTTGTCATCTTTTGGGATATTTCATGATCCCACTCTTATTGGACGTGACGAGCTTATCGCTATAAATCACTCAATTTACTGCCTGCAGACATCCAGAGACTTGATATATTTTTCCATGGCGAATTTTGCAAAGAGCGGGATAGTTGGTAGTCAGACGTTGCCAAGTAGGAACTGTGAGGAGAGTGGAACTGTGTGGAGTGATCAGAACTGTGTGGATAGTGGAACTGTGTGGAGTGATGAGAACTGTGTACGGAGAGTGGTTTAAAACATCTCAGACAATCTCCACCAACTTTCTCCGTTTGGCCAAAGACAAATGTAGACTAGCGTTATACTGCTGAAAGGCCAACCTTTTGAGACTGAACGATTCTGATCGTTTCAAGTCAATGACTTGTCTCCAACTGGAAACTGTATTAAACCGAATTAATTGCTTTCTTAAGTTGCAATTGATTATAATTGACAATGTCCTGCCAATCCCACTACCAACAGAACATATCTTTCTGGAAATGTATACTGGTGTTTAGGGAAAATGGTGACGGCTCACTTGAATAATCATCAATCGTCATCATCAACCACAGATGACCTACTAAAGCATTGCCAGTCTTAAACGTGTAATTAGCCCATCCTGAATTTCACAGTAAAGTTCTGCACTATTTGTTTACTTATAGCGTTGTCTCCATAAATAGCGCATTTCTTTTTTGCGGCTTAAAAAGGATTCTTACCTTTGCGGTAATAGAAAAGCATCAAATGCTGGAAATCCACTTTTTCTTTCTCCAGTGCTTATACTCATATGAAAGAAACGCAATTAAAGCAATATTGGTCTTGAATGAACACAAATATTGGCAAGGGTGTCAACTTTCAAAAAATATGATTTAAAAGATTGATAAAAGCATTTCAGCATCTCTAGAGTGATCAGCGCAAACTATCGGATAACGGCGGACTTTCGGACCAAAGCAGAATTGTTCAAATTAATATAAATTTAGGAATAAATATATTAATAATGAAATCCTTATTAATTAGAAAATGTATTAACAGCTATTTTGTTCATTTTGTTTAAAATTTGTATAAAATATTTTTGATTAAAATACAAATGAAATTTGAAGCCGCATTAGTTAGTTAATTGCAGTAGATACGGAACGTTGAAGAATGTATCACAATTACAGTATACTCATTCAATCGAAATTTAAATATTATTATCACAGATAAAATCTGAAAAGTATACATGTCGATGTATATCAAAGGTTGATAACCCTATAAATATGTACGGCGACAATATTCCATCAATATTTCCAACGATGCGAATTTTAATAAAAGACACGAGGAGTGATTAATCGCAGAATCGCCTAGCATTTCAAGAAAATGGCGTAAATTCATCTCTTGTTAAAAATTGAACTGTATACATGAAACAAATTCTTAAAATAAACTTATAAACCTTTAATATATATTTAAAATAAAACACCGAGAATTATGGAAGTTAAATACTATAGAGAGAATGAAAATTATGGAAGGTTACTGATTTTTTTACTTTTGAGATCAAAACGTTACGAATGCTAATTTTAATTCTGAAAATTGTTTTTCTCGCGTACTCAGGGACAATAGATAATATGTCTGTGGTATCTCATGTTGCCGTAGCTCGTGTGGTATGGAAACCTATGCAGTGGTCTGTTCAGTGAAATAATGTTTATTGTGTACATGCTAGTATTTTTCAACTATAAATAAGAATTGTCTCTCTAACGCTCGCCTTTCTATATATCGCAACTTTGCGTTAAAAATTGGACCCATCTATAGAAAATTAAATCAAATACCTTGAATCAAGAAATCATTAAACATTGTTTATAACTAATATATTATTAACAATCGCTTAAATACATCTTTGTGGTATGCATCCATTAATTAAAACGATCATGAACTGTGTAAGTGCATGAGTGCTGAACGCTGAATGCAATTCTATCAACATGGAAAGCAATGCTAATGATGTCATTTTCAAAAGAATTAAATGATATTCTCTACTCGAATTACCTCTTAAGAGCTTTTCGAACCGGATTTCTGGAATTTTACCCCTAATTTCTGGAATTTTACCCTTTGGTTCTTACCCCTAACTTGTGATAGGATGTTGTCCGAGTTAATCTTATATTCTCTCTCTGAAAATCTCTATCTTGGATGATTGGGCGATTTTTGGCAATATGCTTCGAAGAGTCTATTAGAAATATAACAGAAATCGAATACCTTCAAGAAGGATTGAATATTATGTATTTAGAGTGATGTTTCCTACAAATATCTATTTTTATATTGATAAAAAAAATCATCATCATGTAATATTAATACCAGTTATGAAGCACATGTCGTTAACTATTATTCCCTTCAAATTAAAAATTGTTATTTTAAAATTCCATAGTAATGAAATGATTTCAATGAATTTCTTATAAAATAGTTAGACCAGTGTTTTCTGTAAATATCAATAATTATTATTACATAAATTTATTATATTTCATTATTTAATTATTTTGGAAGCTCAGTTATTCCTCGTGTGCCGAATATGTACAACACGAGGTTAACAAAATTAAGTATACCAGATAATTTAAGAACTGTTATAAACAATAGGGTTTGTAAAACGTGGATAAAAATAATAGAAAATAAATAAAAATAAAAAGAATAAATACAAAGAGTCATAAATCAAAATATAAAGTGGGTTAAAGAGAGCAAAAACAAGAATTAAATTAAAAATTATCATGCAAAATTCCATCTACAATTCATATTGTAAATATCAACGATGAAAAGAAACAATATAATTCACAAGGACATATAGTATATAAGACATCAGATATTTAATAAAAACAGAATTCAAATGAGCAGGTTTGAATTAACAGAAAAAATAAAAATATTAAAATGAGTTCAAAGAAGAGGGAGAAGAAACTGAGAAAAACGCTTGTATACTACATTTCATTATAAATAACAGTTTTAAAGGACGTCTGCATTACGCCTACTTACCTTCCTGTTAAAAAATATTGCTGTGATATTCTATAATAACCGATCGACCTCCATAGCATTTAACTTCTTAATTAAATGAAAATTTTAAACTTATTTAAATTAAAATAAATATATTTTTGTCAAAACATCTTGAGCGACAAAAAGTAATCGGGGTCATGAACATAAAACGCCTATCAGTTTCTTTGTGCATAAAATAATAAACTCTGAAAAATAATCTTAAGATAATTAAAAAATTCTTCCAACACTTTCAGAAGTAATTAACAAGCCTTTTAGCAGCATTGACGAAGCTATTATGTAAATGTTTTTGCTTCTTTATGCAGTTAGTACTTAGATTCTCTGAACTGAATGAATAATGTTAAAAAGAAGCATAGAATATAGGATAGTATTTACACGATCTTAAGAAAAAATACAGTGGTTTAGTGAACTTATTAAAATATAAAATCTTTTTGATAAAGTTACTACGAATACTAACTGCTAAGAAAGTGAATCATACAGAATTACTCAGCCCAATCACGAGTTCGTATGATAGAGCTAAATGACCATACAGCCGCATATAGTAATAATGCGAGTACTATGAACCAATCAAAATAGACCATATTACGTCCGCCACATTCTCAAATTACTCACAAAGAGGTACATTCCGACAACGACGGTGGAACTGTTAACTAGTCAACACCAATATTATTGTATAGCCAGGAAAACTGAGAAGCTGGGTACATTTGCAACTTCTCATTGCCGATTCTCGAGGTGTCGCCATCCCCCACGCCCGGCAAAGTCTAAAACTGATCGTTCACGACAACACTACACTATTCCATTCGGACCGACGACAGGTTTGTTTACCACCCATTCAAGTCGATAGATTTAGGTGGGTCAGTCACGGATGCTCCAAAGGGTTCTATCGGCTGCTTCTATCCTCCCTAATCCCGCCAGACTAACTCCCACCAACACTCTTCTTCCGCCACGCGGGTAATTTTCGCTTTTTGGAGAGAGAACCCTCCCCTCCCAGCCCTGATTTCTCGAGTATGACTCAAACACACATTCTCCCTCCCAACGCTCCCGCCAATAAACTGGTGATTTATCGCCTGACTGGAAGGATCATATTTCGGTTTTATGGCCAAATAGGATGAATGGCAACCCAACTATGTTGGAATTCCCATTTCTCTACACCAATTATCTTCGGGATTTCACATTGGCGCATGGGTTTGGCAACCTGTGTTCCGAAAAAAGTGTATTGGGACACTGGTGATTGTTCCGCTTACAGAAGAGAATTCCCACACATAGACACATTTTGATTTATTAATCATGTTAATTATCTTGACACAAATAAACTGTTATTTTTAGTTCATGAACAGGAATGATGCAACAGCAATATTTCCAGTTTTCATTTTCTCGGATGTGATGAAAATTTAAAGCAGGAATCTTTATAGATCTCTACCCACAAATTAAAAGTCAATAGAAAATTTTTTTAATTATCAGCAAATTAGCCGTTATAAGTACTTAAAACATTCGACTTCACAAACTGCATAAAATTTGCATTAACAATTCATTTAGGAGATTTAAATAACTGTTTTAATATGTTAAAAGCTATCAAATCAATTATTGCCTTCTCCAAAACGAGAAAAAAATGGTAAATAATTTTAATGTTGCTTTCATAATGGCAAACTAAGTCATCTTTATTGATCTCGCATGGGAGTTTAATTAAAAATACGCTATTAGATATAAGGAGTGGCTGCCTTGTTTTCTTTTAATGTCTTTAAGCAAATCTATGTATTTCCCCCAAACATGTAATTGCATTACAACATTATTTCTTTTATGCTCTAATTAGATGGTGTTGAATATATAGCTCGGAATAACGAACTTAACAAATGTCGTTTTTTACAAGTAATTGCCACTTTTTGTTGATCAATATGCCCTTTCAGAATAAATTTCCTTTTTGAAAATGCGGGAACATATACTCGCATTATTCCTAATGCACCACTAGAGATGAATATCCCAAAGGGTATTCAATGTGTCTTTGCTGTATTGTGTGTACACAATTAAAACAAAGAACACAAAAATTGCCAGGATGAAAAGGAAGACAAAATATTGTTTATGACAAAAGCTTTTCATTCCTCTGCTAATGATCCTTTGTTTTAATGTTTTTAAATTGCTCTGTTTTCGCCGGAAGTTCAACAAGACGGAAAAAATTGCGGCTTTGAATGTGGCTATTATTCAGCATTTTTAATCCCTCTGAAGACAAAACAAACGAAAAGCAACTATTATGATGCATGATGCATAGTTGTATTTGTGTAAAACGCGACAGATTAATGTTTTCATAGCATTTCATTTTCGGATATGTGATCTTATCAAATGTTTTTTTCGATGATTTTTTTTCATGTCGCTGCTATGAATAATGATTTTAAACTCCAGAGGCTTCTTTATTCGAGTCTAGCAGATTCTGAAAGAATTCAATTCACTAGATCGACGCTTATGTAAAATACTAACAAAAATAAAACGAAAAAAAAAACATTCAAAAAAGACTGTATTCCAAATTATAGGTTGTGATAGATGGAATTCTACTTTGTTGCTGAAAATATGCTTTTCCTGTAAATAATTATATGCGATTTCTCAGTTTTTTTTATTTGATAAATTTTTAAAAGACTTGGATGAACTTTATGAAATTCGACATTTATTTTACGATCCAAACTAGACGGAGATCCAGTCGTATTTTTTCATAATCATGGTTTAACTACATGAGAGTATGGAATTTTAACACATTTTTTTAAGTTGACTTGTTTCCTGTTCGTAAAAATTTAATTTTGTAATCGATTTGCCTCTCACTTTCTTATGTACCAGGGTATCAAAATGTTGTACACTTATGTATTATCAATGACACAGAACACCACTCCATATCCCTGCACCTGGAATGAGAGTAGATGATTCTTTAAGCAGTTGGATAGGTATGGAGCGTCTTTTTATTCGAAAAAACATTAAATATCTGGGAAAAAAAAGCAAAGGAAAAAAATTAATTAATTAAAACAAAAGCAGAAACATAAAAATTAACTATTAAACCCTTACTAACACACATTTGGATCGCTACAAAATCATATATACTAGTACATAAATATACAAAACAGGTGGTAAGGCTTGGAAAAAAAAATTCCAAGATGCCCATAAACGTTGTTTTCTTTCCCTTTTTTGCTTGAGAATAGTTCAGAAGACGTTTTGAGGAGGGAGGGAAACATTCATAAGTTTTCCTGGAAGTGCTAAAAGTTTAATTTCAAGGGTCCGAAAGTAAAGTACTAAAGTGCGCTTTCCGTTAGACTAGGATTATCTGATGAAGAGGGAGTAGATGTTCTTAATACTGCTGTCGAAGAAAAGGAGAATTGCTAAGTCTTCGGCAGGAAGAGATTTCCATTATGATGTTTAAATTTTATCATATTGTGAATTTTCTACCTTGAGAGTTTATTAGAAGAACTCTTTTCAACCATTCTTGTAAGAGGTTTGTCGTAGGATTCCTCATATGCCAAGACAATTATCTTTTCAGAATTTAACTATCAATTAATCAATTAATTCTATTAAATTGTGATTTGGGAAGTATTTATTTCATGATTAAATAATGCTTATAATAAAGAATTAAAATTGAGTCAATTTTAAATGCTCTGGGATAGTTGGAGAATTATCTAGTATTTTATAATTATTTTGATATTGTTTAGACCTACTGAAATGAGCCCATTCACATGTAGGCTAATTAGAAATGCAATTAATCGTTGAATCAGCGTAGTTCCATCCAGGCTTATTGTGAGCCCTGAATACGTCTCTTAATTAGCGACACGTTCAATCGTCCGCCATTTTGTGGCAAACCGCCACTCTCTCCCTAAATCTGCTATTGAGAAATACGGAGTTTCGTTTATTGAATGTGGATTTTTATTAATAAATGTTTACAGATTCCCTAATATAACTTAAATACCTAATCATATACATATTAAAATCATTTTTACCTTAAATAATAATTTATTTTTATATTAAAACACATACTAGTAAATGCGTTTTTTGAAATAATTCTCGATAATTTTGAAGAATAATTTTATTCAATTTTATTGCTAAGACTTGCTAAGTTATAAATTACTCCAAACCAGGATTGATAAAAATCATAATTTTTTTAAAAAATAAAAAAAAAAATCGGATTTTTTTTATTTAAATATATTTAAGTATAGTATTTGATACAAACATATACATGTTAACTTAAACTGTTCAAGTTAGAGATCCAAATCAATTAATACATGCAAATTCTTTTTACATATAATTAAAAATATATATAATTAAATATATATGTTACTGTGAAAGACCGAAATTGGAGAATGTCAACTTTCACCGGTGAAAGTTGACATTCACCGGTGACATGATTATGTGAATGTTGACATTCACCGGTGAAAGTCGACATTCTCCAAATTTCGGTCTTTCACAGTAACATATATATGAATAATTCATAAATCAGTAGAAAATAATTACTTACAATAGGATTTGCTGCTTGTTTTAATACTTACTTTTCAATTATCTATATCATAATTTAAATAAAGGTTGCTTAAATAACAATAATTACTGTTCTTTAGAGATTTTACTCCTTAAACCACAGTGCAGAACTATATATTTATTAGAATACACATTTATATATACTCAAATTTAAATTTTTTAATACTAGGTCTTAAATTTATGACTTTATATAAAATAATTTATTTTATCTCTGAAGCGGCAATTTTCATTTGGATTCCATTTATCTCTCCCGATCCTATGCAGCCATTGTTTTCTTCTCTCTGCATTATGCGTACCTACAGGTAAACGATATAATTTCAAGCCCGATTTCGCGTTGTTCGAACATCCAACAGCACAATAAGTGGGCATCTTCAAATTTTAAATTATCTATTAAACGATGCAAATATAAAAGCGAAAATGGAGAAAACAGATAGAGCGTATAATGTTAAAAGCGCGATGCACACATTCAAGCGAAGAACCAAAATGGCGGCTATTTACCCATGTGACTGGCAACATCCAATCAAAATCGAAAGCGGCACGAAGTCGATGGGGAAAAGAGTGTCATTACTTAAGAGGCGTATTCAGGGCTTTAATTGTGATAAGCCTTGTCTCATGAACGCGTATTGGAAAGTGTTCACATAACAAAAAATAGATTGTTCTTAATGCTTGCCTTAATAAACTTTTGAGTTAAACATTACAAGAAAGAAAAACAAAACGTAACTTAAAGTAAAACTTAAAAACTGTATATACCACAATAAGCTATGTTCATAGAATTAATTTTTTACAACAATATATTTTTTTGCTCACACACACAAGCAAAACTTAAATCCATGATGTAACAACAAATTAATAACCGTAAAAAGAAATTCTAACTACTTTGCAACTTTAAAATTCTTGCAGTCAGCATTAATATTTAGTTACCACCATAAGTCAATGATTATAGATGCCATTGTGTTAGTAGTACTAATTTTCAATAAGTCCGAATGTAACCAGTTTATTTAAGTGAAAATAACACATCTATCTCTAATTCTCACTGGCTTGTATTGTTTGGACTCATTGCAAGAATCTTAAGAAGTACCTGTTTATTAGAAAGTTCTATACATTCTCCAATTATCCTAGAGTACAACAAAATAAAGGAATATTTGAAATAAGCCATATTTTTCAATTGCAATCGATATATATTGCATTAGACAGAAGTTAACATATTTAATCATATTTACAACTTTACTATACCAAAGATCTTCACATTTCAATCTATTTCAATTTCAAGCTTTAGATTCTCTTTCGTTGACTTTGTTTTGGGCTCACATTGGCCTTTTGTTTGATAAAGTTGATTAACTTACCTCATCGAATACCATTTTTGTAAATTTTTGAAACTGTAAAAAGATCTTGTAGACCCTTTGAATATATGTAATAAAAAAATTCTAAATTAATTCATTTTTCATAAAAGCTGAATAATTTATATTAGATTTTCTAAGTGCCATTATCTTGAAAATATAACCAAATGTCTACAATAGAAGGAAAATGCTTGTATTCATACAAAAAGAAAAAAAACCAGCTCCAGATATATACTCAAATTACAACACAGAAGATAAGGAAAACCAATAGAAAAAAAACTGTCTCGGTCGAAAACAACAAACAGGTTTATGCTTGTGGAAATCGTTAGTTAAAAAGGATCACAAAAAAATGGATAAACACAGGTTTTGATACGGGATAAGATTTAACGAGTAAAATGACGAAAAATATCTGCAAATCTTCTTTTAAAGAAGCATATATCGTTTTATATTTGTGGGTTATTCTCATGAAAAAGGTACAAATAGCTAAAAAAATTTATTTTACAAAGTATGCAAAAAAAACTTAAAAATTGCATGGATGTTTAAAATTAAGCTTAATAAATAACCTTATATTAGTGGTCAAGTATTTTTACTTTTTCATTGTTTTTTTAAAAAGTTTTTTGACCTTTGACGAAGGAGACATGATAGTCAACGGAATTTTTACTTTTTAAGCGAAAGCATAATTGATTAATTATTGGGCTGATTTGGTACAGGTTTATTTTATATAATTAAACAATAAAATTAGTTATTAAAAACCAGTGCAAGAAAACTTAACATTTTAAAATAAAAAATACTTTCTAAATAATTGCACTGACTGCGCATTAGTTAAATAATCTTTATAAACAATTTAAAATAAATGAAAATCAACATTTTGCAGGAAAGCAACCAATTATATACATACACGATTAAATATCATATATCTATTTATAAATAAACAATCTAGTAAGTATCGTATTAAGTTTTTTCTACTCTCTTCTCTTCTGAATTTGAGCATATGGTTGATTGTCTCTTTATTTTTGATATTCCCTTTTATTTAAAAAAATAAATGTAGTATGAGAGCTTAGGTCCCGTGTGTGGTGAAGTGTGTAGTTTCGCAGACAGGTGAGTACATAGTTCTGCTATTATAGATATTTAATGGACAAGATGGACACAAGGGACGGACATAAAAGAAAGGAAATAAAGTAAAAGAATTAAGAGGGCGGTTACTGCCCTTTTTACATCAAATTAAGTTAGTCAATCATCACGGCAGTTCAGGCATCACGTTCCACAGCTCAATCGCTCACACTTTGAGCTTCGCAAAGGCGAGATCAGTTCTGTCGCTAGCAAGAGAAGAGATTCGTCGTGTCACGTGACGTGTACTCGTAGAACGTTGCCAATTCTTGATTGTAAACTACGGCTCCAGACGGCATTCTTATGTGTGTGGGCGGAATACTACAGCGGCCATTCTTACTGCAAGAGCTGACCTCAGCGAGCCTTTTCTTCATGAAACATAAACATCAAAGATTTGAAATAATTGTACACAGAGGATCTGAAAGGAATAAATAAAACAAGACAAAAAAGTGTGCAAACAATAAAAGCTAAAAAAATACAGATTTCTCTTTTTAGATGCAGTGGATCGGAGTCCTATTTAAGTAATTCTGCCCACATTTTTATGTGGTCTGCTGCGGTAGATGTGATGTTAGGTCTTTCGTGCTGTCCGAGTTTTTTGACATCATAGCGGTCCTTGAACTTGACATTCACCAATTTGTGAGAGCCGAAGAATTTTGGTCGCAGCTTGAGGCCAGTCCCAAACTGTGTTCGCTGAATTGCAATGAAGTCTCCACCCTTGTACTGATGTGCCTTTCTTCTCCTTTTATCGTAGTTTCAACGGTTTCTTTCTTGAATCTTAAATATGTTCTTTTTAGCTTCTTCACGAATATTTTCTCGATCTTTGACAAACGATTCTATGTTTTCCTTCTTGAGCAATTCGAGGATTTGTATGTCTTCTTTGGTTTTCATCTTGACCCTGTTAGAAGTTCAAAAGGTGTCCGTTGTGTACTTCTTGAAACTGTCGAAATTAGTGTCGTCTGGACAGCAGGAACAAATTCATACCATTTGGTGGGATCGTCCCATGACAGTTTGGCTAAAATGGGAATGAATAGTGTTATGATTTTTTCTACCTGTCCATTACTTTTGGGAATTCTGGTTGTAATACTCAGATGTTTAATGTTTTCATTCTCGCAATATTCTTGAAATTGTTTTGATGTAAATGCACTGCCTTTATCAGTTATCATCCGATGTGGATTCCCAAACGTGATTTCTTACTCTTTAAGTTCGTCTATGGCGCCCTGAGCAGATGTAGATTTTACGGGATATATCCAGATAAATTTGGTAAATGCATCTATTACAATGAAAATATGATTATAATTTTTATTTGTAGATGTTAAAGGGCCTAAAAAGTGAACTTGGTACGTGCTGAAGGGGACTTCTTCCTCTGGGATAGGATTTAAGAATCTTTCTCCTTTCCCTCGCTTTTTATTTGCAAGAATACACTCAATACAGTTGAATATGACATTTTCCAAACATTTTCTCATATTAGGAAAATTTTTACAACGTTTTCAGTTTTATTAATACCAAATAGACCTTTAGAATGAATATTTTTAACAACTTCAGTTTGCATTAGTTGAGGAACTACCAAAAGATCAGAATCATTTACAATTTTAGGAAGGATATTATTCTTAAGTACAAAGTCACTAATTTTCTCAGTTTTTGACAGTTGTTAAACAGTTGTTTGATTGAACTTATATATTCATCACTTTGTTGACAATTAACAATTTTGGATGTTATTTCATCATGTGTTACAAGTATAATATGTTATCGACTTAAACAATCTACATGACTCATTTGTTTACCTGGGAGATGTACGATTTCGTAATTAAAATCTTCCAAAAATAAAACCCATCCAGCAATTTTTGGTGTTAACTGTGTCTTACTCATAGTTATTTGAAATGCTGAACCGTCTGTTATAATTCGAAATTTACTGCCAACCAAATAGTTTCGGAATTTCTTTGAAACTTCAATAATTGCTAATATTTCAAGTTCGTAACTTGAATATTTCTTGACATTGACATTAAAATCCGTTATTTTATCAAATATGTCGACACAAAAGTTATTAACTATGTGACAGATTTCCAGATCTAAAGAATCCAATTCAAACTGATTACTGTTGGTTGTTTAATAGGTTAGGTTATATTAACGTCCCGTTTTGAAGCAAAACGAGGGCTATTTAGGGACGGACCTCGTAATTTTGAACCGCGGTAAGATGACGGCCACTGAGTTGGCAACCCCTCTTCAAACTACTGTGCCATACCAACGGGAGAACGTTTGGCCACTACGTATGATTTTGCGTGCAACAGGCCCCATACACGGCGGATCTTCAGTGGAATCGGGTTTCGAGCCTGCGACCCTCCGTCCCCGAGGACGAGGCCTCACCACTAGGCAACCGCAGCCCTTGGTTTGTTTGAGAAGCAATGCTGAAGGATAAATATTTTGCATTAAACATAGTATTAGAAGTTCCATAATTAAATCTGAAAGCCTGAGGATAAATAAATATATATATGCAGATGGAATTAGGAAATTTCACGGATGTTTACGAAATATTATCCTAGTTTATACATGATATCCATATCATCTATGCAAGTGTTACGAATAAATAGTGAATTTCTCATGTTATAACAGGGTATTTGCATTAATTTGCATATCATTGGAAATACTATATAGTTGAACACTTTTAAGAGAAACCATTACTAGAAAAAGATTTCAAATTAACTAATCCTAAAGCAATCAAATATTGTGTAATCTAGTTTAAGTACTAAGATTAAATATTTGCTCCTTTTCCCTGAAATTGTTGAAAGTATTTCGTTTAATCATCCTTTGGCAAGAATATTAATGATAAATGTAGGAATTTGCATTTTTATTCTCTCTTCGATTCAAGTATTTTATATGCTCTTAAAATATTTCAAGTGTCAAACACGCAAATATGTTCAGAATTTAGATTTTACCTTTCCTGACGATAATCAGAGATTTCCGAGTCAAAATAAAGTAAGTGAGTATTTCCTGTTGCATTTGGCTCGGAGTGATTTACGAAGTCTTCCATTGCTACTGAGGTTGAACTGACATTTCAGTTTGCGACAATTAATTCTTTTAATAAATGTAAAATTGCTGGACTGGAAACACACACACATTAATATCAACACCACTGTATACCCCCGAGCTCGGAACCCAATAGATTCCCTGTCTGGTGAATGGGTATACGAAGGAAGGAAGTGCATACCGTGCTCCCGGATTGAGACATGATTGACCTCACATCTGTCCTTTCTTCCGTTAAGTTGTCCTGATCCCCGTGCCATGTGTCGATTGGAAACAAAGCACAGGGCTTTCTTGGATAAGTGTAATTATACGCATACTAGCCGTAAGGCATATCTAATTGGATTTACAGGGCCAAAGGGCATAATTGATTACTGAAAAAATGAATATGACTGGTTATGTTATGAGAAACAACGCATTACAATACACTTGACATGAAATTGGCAAAAAAGAGAAAAAATTGGTAGCTTAACATTTGGGCGGATATTAGATAAATAACACATCAAATCTATGTTATATATAATTGAGGAAAAAAACAACTAACTCTTGGTTGAGAAAAACATGCTAACACCTATGAACAAAAATATATAATGTAAGAACAAAAGAGACTAATAATAAAATAACAGGACTAAAACTCTAAAAAAGGAAACAATTATGAAAATTTGAGCTAGTAATAACATGACGATGATAATGCATTGAAAAGAGAACAAAATTAAAAACCTTCAAAACATTGTGGTTAGCTGGGTGAGAAGCGAATGCCCTCATTTCCAGAGATAAACACACACGCATTTGAAGGTTTTTAATTTTGTTCTCTTTTCAATGCATTATCATCGTC
>BGPR01011937.1:34288-46747 GCA_013235015.1 Araneus ventricosus
TGTTAGTAGTACTAATTTTCAATAAGTCCGAATGTAACCAGTTTATTCAAGTGAAAATAACACATCTAACTTTAATTCTCACTTGCTTGTATTGTATGGGCTCGTTGCAAAAATATTAAGAAGTATATGGTGATTAGAAAGTTCTACATAGTCTCCAATTATCCTAGAGTATAGCAAAATAGAGGCCTATTTGAAATAAGCCGGATTTTCAATTATCTTCGATATATATTTTATTAGACAGAAGTTAACATATGCAATCGTATTTACAACTTTAATATACCAAAGATCTACAAGTTTCAATCTAGTTCAATTTCAGGCTTTAGATTCTTTTTCGTTGACTTTGTTTGTGGTTCACATTGGATTTTTGGTTGATAAAGTTGATTAACTTACCTCATCGAATGCCATTTAAGTAAATGTTTGAGAGTGTAAAAAGATTGTATGGACCCTTTGAACATATGTATTAATGGTATTCTAAATTAATTCATTTTTCATAAAATCTGAATAATTTATATTATATTTTCTAAGCGCCATTACCTTTAAAATATAACCAAATGACTACTAAAGAAGGAAAATGCTTGTAATCATACAAACACAAAACAATCCCACTCCAGACGTATACTGAAATTGCAACATAGAAGATCAGGAAAACCGATAGAAAAAAAAATTGTCGCTGTCGAAAACAACTAACAGGTTTATGCTTGTGGAAATCGTTAGTTACAACGGATCACTTAAAAATGGATAAACATAGTTTTTGATACGGGATAAGATTTAACGAGTAAAATGACGATAAAATCAGTAAATCTTCTTTTAAAGAAACATATATCGTATTATAGTAAATTATAGCTAATATAGTTTACTTAAATCATTTTACATAACAATGTTTTATAATGTTATATAAAATGATTTAAGTAAACTATATTAGCTATAATTTACTGTAATACGTAAGTTGCTTCCCAATTTGCATGTTGGGAGTATTTTAGCTATGGTTATTGGGCTTCAAAATGATGTAATTTTCTTTTATATTTTCAGAACAAAATCTCTAAATTTTGAACGAAAATGGAAATTCATCAACGTTGTCACTCGCGGAATATAAAACATGTTCAATATATATCAAGTATGCGAGTGCATTAATCCGAGTAACAGTGTATGTAAGTGAAATCACGATATTTCACAAAATACTATTTGAAATATCTAATTTCAAAATTCACCAAATTTTAAATTTCGATATAAAAACATGAATTCATATTCGAATATTTTACCACCGTATATTATAATTTACCAGTTTCTAATATTATAGCAGACATATAATATAGCAATAAACATGTTGATGGCAGTGATATTAAATATATGAAAGCATGAAATTTTTGTCGTAAAATGCTTACGAACGTAGTAGTCTTAAATAATCGATCTTTTAGCCATTTCACATCATCAACTAAAGCACTAAGTTTTAGTCAAGTATGTCTTGTAATTATTTATTTATAAAATTCAAAACTTCCTGCTAAATATGTTATTTGCTTACTGAAAAGGAAATTAAAACTGTCCTTATCAAAGTATCAATATATATGTTACGGTTAATGTGGATAATCGGTTATTATGCATAATAACCAAGTAAGCCGGTTAAAGTGGATGATTTATGAGAATTTATTATATTAACCGGTTATTATACATGATTACCAATGAAGCTTGTTCAATGTGATTAATTATATTGACGTGATCTTATTGACCAAACTTCATTGGTAAATGTGATTAATTAAGCAAAATTCATTATTTATTAAAGTTAAATCTTTCCGAAACCAAAGTATTTGTATTTTGACTTTGCACTATCACCTGTTTCAAACGTAGAATTTCAACTGCGCTCGAGATGCCTGTGGCATCTAAAGCGGGCATCGGGCAGATTTTTTTTAAACTTAAAATATTATGGTTTCTCTAGTAGATTCGCTAGCTCATTGAATGTAAGAATTTACGTTTTTTAATTAATCAAATGAAGCAGGAGAAATTGTGCTCTTGATACCATCGTCATCTGAAACAGGCACCGGGCAAATTTTGCTAACTTAAAAAAAAAAGACTCTGCGGCTTCGCTAGCAGTGGGAGCCGGAACCTAGTGGCTACGCTAGCTCATTAAATGTTAGAATATTGAAGAAATATTAGAAGATAGAACGGGCATATCAGAGAATATAAATAAATATAAAGCAGTTATCCCTAATAGCTTCGCTACTAGCGGTAAATATTTTTTAGAAAAAGGAATATTAAAAAATTAATATATTTATTCAGTTCTAATATTTGAAAATTGGAGGAAACGCTCTAGATTTAACAAAAAAAAGAATAGAATAATGCGAAGAATCAAAGAAACTACCAGTCAAGTGAAGACAGAATTCCAACTGATGAATTCGAAAATATGAAAAAGCGACTACATAAAATGTAACGCAAACGACTTTTATTAAATTCATACTCAGTGAAAATCGCTCATTTACGTAATCGGAGAAATAAAAAATCACTAAATAAATCGAAATTCTGTTTCAAAACATTTAATTTAAATTAAATTTTTAGATTTTAATTCCAACTTTAGAGGATGTTAGAAGAGCCGACATCTACTCCGTTGAAAATAATCACATTGACCAAACATCATTTGTAATTATGCATAATAACCGGTTAATGCGATAAATTTGCATAAATTATCCACTTTAACTGGCCTAGGTTATTTTGCATAATCGCCGGTTATTACGCATAATCGCCGGCTATTCTGCATAATTATCGATTATCCACAATGACTGTAACATATACATTAATGTATTTTGAAATTTGCATGCAAAATGCCTCGTCGATTAAATTTTATGTTATAAGATGCAAAATTATTTCCTTAAAGCAAGGCTCTTGTATTAACACTTAAAACCTCGATTTTTAAAAAATTGATTTGAAAATGTTTTTTGACTTTCATTTCTTAAATAAAACATGGGAAAGTACTTTAAATTTTTTTTTGAAGTATGGTTTATGTCTACAAAACAATTTGTTACCAACTGACAACACTGGGCTTTATTTCAGAAAAAAATTAACTAATAATTTGTATAAAAAATTTCCTTCAATATTGTGGAATAAAATATGGTATTCTCAAGCGTAGAAACAAATCTAAAAAGATGCAGCTTCAAATGAAAAACATAAATTTATTTTTATTTTTTTATCAGCACTGAGGTTGCCATCTGCATGTCATAAATTGATTGAATATAATTTTCAATATGTATCCTTTTGGCAACAACAGGCATTAGAGCTTCAGTCTTATCCTCAAAATTTTAGAAGACAAAATTGAGTATGTAGCTTAAAGGCAACACTGTGCATTTAAGTGTTGGAAAACGAAAACGGTTAAAAGTGATTTTTATTAATTTTAAATGTAGAAATTATGCTATGCGCTCAAAAGTTTATGGCTTTCCATTTTCCGGAATTCAGGATTTTAATCCTCTAATTGCAAGTACCTCACTTTTATTTTAAAGCATGTGCTTAATAAAAATTTAATTAGTGTTTAAATGATTCGAAATGAGTTTTTAGGTAATTAAAAAATTCTGACAAGACTAAAAATTAATTGACCACGGCCTCCAATTTTTGATATTTATTTATGTTAATTCAGAAAAATAAATTAAAGTTCATAGCGTCTTTGATTATTTAACGAATTACCGAAAGACGAAACATTATTCTTTTCTAACAGATAAATCTTATTATCATTAGGTTCGTATAAAAGGTAATTAATTACAACTTAAAAATGTGACGTTGTTGTTAAATTCATTATGAAACAATTAAGGAAAAATTTCCCGATGCACTTACAAAGTTTTTTCATTATATACTTGCAATTTATGAATTTATGGCTTTTTTGAAAACGGAGGTACATTAATGCAATTTTCATGGTGAAGTGATTTGCAGTTTTAAAATGTAATTAATTATTTACAAAGAAATACTTAAAAATATTAATCATGAACGAAGGAAAATTTTAAAAAATGCGTAGTAATTATGCTTAAGCAGAAAGGGAAAGATAGATAAAAGTAAAACAAAAATCGATGTTTTAAAGGAATATTTTTTTAACACAGTAAATTTCATTTTCTATTGATGCAAACATTATTTCGTGCGTATAGTTTAGGAACACAGTTTTTTGTTTCATATTCAATAACACTTACATTTTATTAATATTTGGAAGCATTTTTGTTTGCTTCGTTGAATGAATTATTCAAGTAAGAGTTGCCTTCAGCAACTAGCTTATCCACCATTGCTATGTTTGACGTTCAATTTAATTAATCGCCTATGTATACCTATTTGTTCTATTTTATTCTATTCTATTTACTATAACATGATCAGCACTGAAACTTGCACTCCAATGCATGGTGATAAAACTTTTTGTTATCATTATGAAAGAAGGTTTATTTTGTTTTACCAATATTATAACAGAAATATAGGAAATAATAAAAAAAATAGTACCCATAATAAAATAATAAAATCTGTGATAAATCTGTGTAAAATAAAAAGATAAAATAATCTGTGTAAGATAAATAGCTCTGATAAATCCATCCCTGTTCTGCTGTCCAACTCTTTTTCTGTAAGCTTCAGGGACGAGTTTCACAATTCTCTCAACTGCTTGCGTGTGTGAAGGAAATTTAATAAAGTCCATGCCATCCATTGGCACATCGTCCCCACGGCTAATTTGTGCTGAAATCATGTTTAGAACCTGGAACCCCCTGCTTTTACAAGGCCAATGGCCAAGGGTCATTTTAATAATGGAATCATACAAGAAAAGTGAAATGTTTGCTAAATAAAATTTTTATTACAGTTTATCAATTACATCTTATAAATCAAATGTTTGTAAATATACACAATAAAATCAGCTGAAATTTTAATAAATTAAGTTTGTAGCAAATTTATCTACTTTTCCGATCAGAAGACCAAGTATATATCCTTGAACTTTTAAACATTTTCTTATTAATGTAAAATAAATTCGTATTTCCTATCAACTCTATATTGATCACTTTCACTTGTGGTATTGTTCCCTTTAAAGCAACAACGTTGTTTTTATTGAAAGGATATAAATCGAGAAAAAATCCCGAGTGCATCATCTTGAAAATAAAACCATTTACTGCAATTGAGTATTATATCGGTGCGCATCGTAGATTTCAGGGTATAATTAACGATTCACCGGGATGAGGTCCAATGCGACTTAGCAGTCAAGGTGATGCCGGAGGCCAAATCCAATTTATCGGTGACGCGTTCGAGAGTGGGATATTGCCTGCCCTATAGTCAGCTCTCGTAATGGATTGCCATTCTCTTTGCAACGTTTAATTAGGATATTAGAAAATAAATGAGGTATTCTTCGAGCAACGAAGAAAGCACATCCACAAACCTGAAGTTCAAGAATTTTATTTTTTCTTGGTCAGAAACACTGTGAAGGATGATAAATTATAAAATTAAGTAAAGGCTGATATAAAGTGAAGATTTTTAAATAATAAAATTATTAATTTAACCTTTAGATTATGGAAAGTTGATGGTTCGAAATATCCCTTAAAAATGGAGCTTCTTAAGACAGAGATGAGCTTCACGCTTTTCAAGTCTAGAAGATGAAATATGTGGTTTTTTAGTGGGGTTACTTCTCTTATCTTTCGCATTAACAATTTATTAATTCATCACACACGATATAGCATAAGAATAAGAAAGAAAACACACAATGACATAAGGAACAAACGTACAATAGCATAAGGAAACAAACATAGAAGAGAAAACAAAGCTATTTACGGGTGATCAAGACGACACACGGAAAGGTTACACGTGAGAAGTGAAATCGTCCTGATGAGTGTTATGGCATGTGTACAATCAGTGAAACATGTTTGCAAGTACTTGGTACATAAAATGATTAAAATAAAGCAAAATGCGTTATCTGATTTATTAATGTGTCCTTCTTAAATATATATAAATCTCATTGGCGTCATGGGTCTTCATATATATTTTCATATGTTATTCAAATTTTCCCAAAGGCAGACCTTGGTTTTTCTTCTTTTAACCGATTCCTCACATTCAGAAAATGAAATTTTAGGGAATATTGGAAGCAAAACAACTGAAGATATACCGGAAAAGAGTGTTGTCTGAATAAATAGAAAATGTATAAAATAGGTTATTCTCATAAATATTTCCTTTCATTTTAACATTTCATTAGTTGATTCGATAATTTAACCCTGAGTTTTCCAGAAGTTGTTGAGGCGATGTGCACAGAAATGTACGAATGAAGGCATTTAAGAAAATATGTGTTCAAAATTATATATTTTTATTTTCATGCTCATTTGTAGAAAGAAAATTAAGAAAAAGTAAACAAAAAGTTTAATATTAACAAAAGGTCCATTATATTAATAAATTAACCTTGCATATATAACATAAAATTGCTTCTTTATTCTCGATATGCAAAATCAAATTTAAGAAAGATGGACAATTTTACATTTCATTCTTTCATCCATCTTTTGCTTAGATTAAAATATAATCGCATATTCTGAGAAAAATAAACATTCATATGAAATAAAATATTTCATCAGAACTATTTTTAGAGTAGCTGAAAAATGATGATTATGTGATTCTTTTAAGAATCTTCTTTATTCTTAAAAAACACTTCCATGACAAAGTTTTCACTAAACGATAATCAATATCAGTAGTGAAAATTTTTGATGAAACATTTACATTTGGTTGCTGTTTTAGTAGAAATAATCATAAAAAAGTGAATGTACTCATACATCTTTAAATCTATATGCTATTTGTGAAGATAACACTATATTAAGATCTTATGATGGTTTATAATCCCTTCATAGAATCATTAGATATTTCATTGATTATTTTACTTTATTTATTCATATTTTTATCTGATCATACTTCTACAGCTGCATTCAATGTACTTCGTATAACGAACTTTCTAAAAACTGCTTTTTTTAATTATAATACCACATATCAAGACTTTTCTGGAAATTTCTAAAACCCTAATCAGCTCAGAAAGTGTGAAAGCAATTTCATTAGAATGACATGATGTAGACTGTAATTCATTAGAATGCAATTTCATAATAATGTAACTTCATTAGAATGACGTAATGTTAGAATGTTTTCATAACCGAATCTGTTTGCTGAATCGATTATTCGATTCTTCTCTATTTTATTTAGTTTTTTGAAAAGAAAATTTTTATATCATATCTATTTGAGTCGCTCAGAAGCCAAAGCGGATAAGTCCAGTTTTTGATGTCTTCTGGTTTTTGTAAATTTTGATGGAAGCAATAACATTATTTTTAGTTATTAAAAGATTCACTCCTTGCTTCATTAGAAGATTTTATATGCTTTCACTAATCAAATTAATAAACTAAAAATTTTCAAAATTATTGTGTTAAAAAAAAATGAATTTTCTCAATTTTTTTTTCTGGAATTATCCGCATTGGTTTCTGAACGACTCATTTATTAGTCTAAAGTTATATTCCAATATCTCATTTATTTTCATTTTTATTTGATCGGTATATTTTCCCAGGAATCAATTTGGTAAATTGCGACGAACCCCTCTACCATAGAAAAGAGTGAGAAAGGCAGCATACCGGGCCCTTTATAATTTCTCTACATATCTTTGGATTTATTGAACAGAAATAGCTGAAATTTTGAATAGCAGTGTTTCAGTGGTTCCTTTTTTGACTGGCATCAGAATTGTTATGTATTTCTATTCAATAATTTTTAAGATATAACTTTAATAATAGAGTTATGAAATATTACTTTAAACTTAAAAGAATGACAATTTATTTATGTTACTTAGCAGTTTAATGTGAAGCAAGAATTATTGCAATCGGTCTATTAAATTTTGAGATATATTGAAAAAAACAGCAATCTTTATCTAACTTTAGGAGCCCTAAATTTCAACTGTCCATGATTCATCATTCGCTTCTTTGAAATGGCAAAGGAGCCCTAAATTTCAACTGCCTATGATTCATCATTCGCTTCTTTGAAATGACAAAGGAGCCCTAAATTTCAACTGCCCACGATTCATCATTCGCTTCTTTGAAATGGCAGAATTTTAATAGCTATTTGAGTTAATTTAATGTGGAAAATTCGAAGTTGCATTCGAGATTGGTTGCTGCATTTTGAAGAAATCGAGTAAATGCGATTTTAGTATGAAGACGACCCCTTACATAATCGAAAATTACATACACTTTTAGATACCATTTTTCTTGGATGAAAGAAAAGTTCGATTTTAATTTGTGATAATTAACTCCTTCGTAACGTTGAACATTCGGATGCTTTTTGACGTACTGCCAATTCTTACGAATAGAGGTAAATTCAATTGGTATATCTTTCTTACTAGTCTGTACGTTACGGTTAAAGTTACACAAAGGTTGGTAGGAATAGTAGGAGATTATTATTAATACTAACAGAAACAGTATTAATAATAATCATAACATTATTATTAATACTAACATAGATACATTAATTATAACAAATTAAAAAATCAGGTTAGTACAAATAATAGCCGGTTATTATTAATACTAAACATTATTGTGTTACATTATGTGTTCATTGTATTTAGTGTTCCCATTTCTCCTTTTATGTATGGACTTTTAATGGTGACTTTTATTGTACAGCTTTGTTCACTAACATTGTTAAAAAGATAAATATTTTCTTTAATTATGTTGTGTAATTAATACTCACTCTTGTTGATGAGTGAAGTGTGTATGTATTTTAAAGAAGGCCACGGGATTGGTTGGGGTTGTGCGAGTCCTGTATTTGGTCTTGGGGTGTTCTTCTTGCCCTTAGGGGCTGGAGAGCCCATGGCCTTGTCTTGCTCTCGGTGATCGTCTATTTTCCCTACTGGCCCATATTGGACTTACACCCTTTTGGGTAGGATGGACCAGTGAGGTTGTCAATCAATCAATCAATACTAAACATCATTAATAATGAACATTTAATAACATTGACCATAACATATACATTAAAAATATTCAACTATTACAGCATCTAAGCGGATCGCAAGGACAAAATAAGAGATCATCAGTAAATATTTTTCGAGTACTTAAATTTTGAACGATATGCATAGCTATCTTCAAGTACATAATCCGACTAAATGACAAGTGTTTTTAATAGGAGTTTTTCGTATAATATTTATGATTTGCTCTAGGAAATGAAACTGAAAGACTATGCGTTGTTTCAATAAGAATTTAAGCATATTGGAAAATTTAGGCAAATTATAATCTTTTTACCTCTGATGAATAAAGCCGAGACATATTTTCAAAGGACACTAAAAGCAAAAGAAATTACTGCGGGCACCTGAATTAGTTCCGCAACCATAATTTTCATCATGTTATCTACATGTCAAATTTACTTGAATTTAATAGAATATTGTTAATATGGTTTCATCGGTTTACTGGATTTCTCTCCATCTTTGAAAGAGAGCTTTTGAAAACGCACTGTGGAATTTTAATTAGTGTTTGTTGAAGAGACCAGCTCTTCATTTTCCACACTGTAGACCGCACTCTACAAATTAATTGGGAGTCAGTTGCATACGTAATTTATTTTCAGTGGAATCGACATGACGGATCTTCATCATTGCTTCTTTACACTCTCTCTGACCCATAAGAATAGTAGAAAGTGAATATTTAAACTGGAATTATTGGCGAATGCAGCTGTAAGTTATGTTGTAGCACAAAATTACGAAGCCTTCAATCAAAATCAATATTTCTTGACATCTGTCATTTGTTTTGACACATCTTTCAATTTTTAGGTAAACTTAATTATTAGGAATTATAACTATTTTTCTAATTTCATCCGCTGACGAAATCAATTGTTTTATTTCAGTTGAATATCAACCCATTGTAAAAGTAAGATAAAAAAGGAGTTTTCAGGCAAAGATCGGGTTGCGATTGTCCAGTTCATTAAGCTCACACATATAGGGAAATCAAAAGCTTCGCAGCACAAGGGATCGTACCTACAAGTTTAAAATGCAGTAACGAAATTATTGAAAAATCCAGAAACTATTTGAACACTCAAAATAAGAATTAGGAGCAATATTTTTAATTTATTGTTTAATTTAATCTAGTTTTTTTGATAATAAATGTTGCATTCTATATTTATTTTCGTTTGCTACTATTATTATGAGACAAATTAAAATCATCAACTGCTACTATTATTATGGGACAAATGTAATTCATCAACTTCTACCTTTATTATGGGACAGAGGTAGTACCATATAAAAATGGAATGCTTATTTCAAAGCAGTATAAACTGCATGATGTTACGATCTTTTTTGAACCATATTCACTCATGCAATTTACGACGAAAAGAACCATGCTGTTTCCATCCATCGTAATTTATTTGTTTGAATGTTACCTCCAATATTTTATGATTTTGTACTTATAATTGTTAGATTGCAAAAATGCATCTACATCATTTTTCGGCTTTACCAGTAACTTTAAATAATTTAAATTTTCGCCACAAAGTTTCTTTATTATCTTGTGGCAACTTTTAAATTTTCAACGGAAAATTTTACAGTTTTATTAATATCTTAATTTTTCATGTTTATTTTTCTAGTAATCGGCTTAATTATTAATTGCTTTAAATTTTATGTATTTTCTTTTAATGTTTCAAGTTTATGAAATTATAAATTACTTTATTTAACGGAACTATTAGCTCGCCATTTTGAAAGGCGGAAGTTTTTGTGAGTGAACTGGTTTTTAGCGTCACCTGGCTGGGAGAGATTCCTTTGTGTAATTTTTGAATTTGTCTTGTCTGAACGTGAAAGAAAGTGGTGCATCTGCGGGACCCGAGGACCATTAGGCCTTTTTGGTTCTTGCCCCTGCAGAGATTCCGATGACACTGAGAAAAAAAATGGTTGTGGTTAGCAGCGTCTTATTCCAGCTATATTCTGCGAGAGTTTTGTAGATTGGAGCGTCAGGATACAATTTTAGGCTGGAAAGATTTAATTGTTTTGCAACAGAAAAATGGCGACAGTATGTGTCGATTTGATGAATGTCTGATGGCGTATAAAAACTGCAACGTTGTATGCGGTTACATCAAAAAATTTGATTAATGCCGAA
Organism: Araneus ventricosus; assembly: GCA_013235015.1. NCBI lineage: Eukaryota > Metazoa > Arthropoda > Arachnida > Araneae > Araneidae > Araneus > Araneus ventricosus. The sequence continues at coordinate 45,352 of BGPR01011937.1, forward strand.
ATTTTCGTAGAAGGAGCGATAAGCATTACAACAAAGAAAATTGTGGACTTTCAGTGCTTTCCAGATCTACATTTTTCTATGGCAAGGCTTTGCTTATTCTTTCAATTCCTTACATGAGATCTTACGTGAGTTTTTTTTGGTTTGCTTACACGTTAGAAACCGAAGTATGTTTTCACCTTTTTCAATTCTGGCTCTAAAATTCATAGAGCAAAAAAATTTCAATGAAAGAATTTTAGTTTTTTGATGATAGCGGTATAGTATATTGTTTTTTTTAAGCTGCAGCTGTTTTTATGTGTAATTGTATGTGAATAGTTCTTTCTGTCTTTTCGTGTGCATCATAATCTGAATATATCCATTTGTTAAATATGGCAGTAATCTTAATTTAAACAATTGTTAAATAAAATATATTTAAATCAAAAACTTGTTTTCTTTAATCTTCAGTTGTATAAAAAACGCAATGTACTACTTTTGCTTCAGCTATACTTTCATTTTCGGATAATAATTTTTAGGTGGTCTAGAAAGGTAGGTGATTAATTAAGTGTAGTAAAAATTGTATTTTTATTTTAATTCATCCCTTAGAACCATATTTATATTAAAATTTTAACAATAAAATTCAAAGCTTTTTAGAGAACATGCTTAATTTCTTTATGAAGCTTATCGCATTTTAGTTTCGACTGCATAAAATTCAAAAATTAACAGTAAAATACAGATAATGTAGATGATAAAAGCTTCTGTTCACTGTTTTAGCAATTCAGGTACAACATAAAATTTACTAAAATAACAATTTCCCTTTCTTAATACCGCCACGTTATGGTTTTGAAAATTCACAATTTAACTGAGTTAATTTCTCTAAGTTTATTTACTTCAAATGTGAACAACAGTTTTATAGTTTTTGTCCTGCTTGGAATAAAAATCTTAAAAAAAACCCTATAGATTTCTTTCTATCACACACACATACACGCAGGCATGCACATACGCCATATTTTAATAGTTCCTTTTTTATTTTTATTTATTTATTTATTTATCTAAAGCAGCATTGAATTTATGCAACGTTTTAAATTAGAAAGGAACAACATCAAAGTAAGTAAAAATAAACTCATACTTAGATACTCCATAACGCATACTTGCAGTTTCATGTCCATTAAATGAAATTTATGGGTAAAAATTATCTAACACATTATGTAAATTAGCACTTTGAAAACAAGGCTGAATTTGCAATTTTTTGCAGTGAAAGTATTTCTCTTTTACTTAAAAGTTTTTCAAAGGCGCATTTAAAATATTTCAGACATTGCTTTATGCCCAATTATGTAATTCTAAAAAACTCCAATTTTGTTTTAATCAGTATTAAGAAAAAAAAAGACTTCCGTAACTAGTAAAAATTTTATTTTTTATGAGT
>BGPR01011938.1:0-25840 GCA_013235015.1 Araneus ventricosus
GCGGTACTGTTGTAACTGCGATCATGTGTCTTTCCTAGGATGGCGGTACTGTTGTGACTGTGGGCGTGTGCCTTTCGCAGGATGGCGGTACTGTTGTGACAGCGGGCATGTGCCTTTCCTAGGATGGCGGTACTGTTGTGTCTGCCCAGTGTCTGGTGAGCGGGTGCTTCTCACGACTGTTTTTCAGAAATCTCCGTGTTCCTTCGAGTGGGGCGGTGTAATCCTTGTGTTTATTCTGGAGTCTCTCCCCTGGAGGGACACCAAGAGATCGTGGAAGAGAAGCAGCCGGATACGTAAGTGGGGTCTCGCTGCTCCTGGGGGTATAATAATGGTGGGGTTGCGTCTCCCCCTCCAGTGATAGTACAGACATTCTTCGGGAGGTTTCGGGCAGTGGCCGGTAATGGATGCTAGTACTCCGGCCTCAGTACTCGAGCTACTGCATCGACTGTTATGCAAAGGTCCCTGGATTCTTAGGGAGGACAGGGGTAACACGGTTTGCAGTAATTCTGGAGTCCTGAAGGTAAAAAATATAAATATCAAATTCTTGTATTAATTTTCAAATTACAGGCCCTTCTTATTGGAGGAGGCCGGGAGTGCCGGTAGAAAACAAAATATCTTTGTTAGTAAAATCAGTAAACTTTATAAAAAAATTAACAATTGTGAAAAGGCCTAATACAAGTAATTTACTGAATTTTTATGCAAAACTGCAGTTGAATTATTTTACTATTTTGATATTTAATAAAAATACACTCTGGTCCAAAAGTTTATAGATTCTAGCAAAATATATGTTTTATCAAAACGGAAACGCATAATAACACCAATTACAAATATGTTTAGACAAACCATATGCGACTTGCATTCAAAGAAATATTTAGAAAAAATAATAATTTGTATTTTAATTATATAAAAAATTGGAAATATTAGGTGTCCCAAAAGTTTATAGTACATATGACATTTCAACAAAAGGTTCTCAATACAATGTTTCTAATAGCTTAAAGTCTTTCCATTTTTCAGTATGACATCGCATACACGTTTTTCCATCGACATAATTAAGGTTTGTAATATCGCTGGTTCCAAGTTGTACCAAACAGCTTCAATGGTTGTCTTCAAGGCATGCACTGAACAAAATTGCCCTTCATTCTCATATACCTTCCGAGACATAATGCCTCACACATTCTCAATTGGGTTTAGATCAGGGCTCATCGGTGGCCACTCAAGAACAGTAACATTTTTCGAGTTTAAATTATTTTTCGTAGCATTGGAGGTATGGATGGGAGCATTATCATGCTGATATTCCCAATTTCGTTCCCCTATGTTTTCTCCAAATGGCATAAGATGATTTTCTAGTGTTTCTATGTATTTAGGAGAATTCTGTCGGGCATCTAAAAGGTCAAACCCACTTTACCGTTGAAACCGAGAACAGCCCACTCCATCACAGATCCACCACCACTTTGCCTACTGAAAAAGTACCTACTTTTTGCTAAAAGTACCTACTTTTAGCAAATCATGCCAATATTTTATATTCCCATCAAGTCTATCGAGGTTCCATTTTTTTCAGCACTGAAAAGGACAGTCATTTATCACCATATGATTACGAGCCCATTGTAATCTCTTATTAATGTGAAGCTTTGAGACTGGTAATATGTGAGCCATTTTTGCGTAGATCATATAACCAGATTATATAATTTGTCTATGAACATTCTTCTTGAAGATTTGCAACTGGGGAGCCCTAGTAATTTCGCGAACCGAGATTTTCTGACTTTAAGCCATTCTTTGTATCCGTCTATCACTGCGAATATCCGTCACACGCGGTCTTCCCGAACGAGGTTTTGTCTCATATGGAGTCTTACGAGTTAATACACGATAAATCATACTTTTAGAACGATTTAAAAGTTCCGTTATTTCCTTAACAGTCTTACCGAACAATTTCAAATGCAGGATTTTACTCACTTCTTCTCAGAGAGCTGGCAAGCTTTAGGCATCTTGAAACGCAGAACAAACGACCGTTTTCCTTTTCTTACAACGCATTTATTAGGCTCCGAACCGAAGTTATGATTACCGATACCATATTTGCATAAAATTGCATTTGTCCATAAACTTTTGGGACAGGTTATTTCTGTTTATCCTACGATTTAAAAATTGGCATTAAATATACGGGGTAGAACTGCGGTTTTTTAAATATAATATACGTAATATATCTATACAGTAAGTTTCGTCGAAATACATCATATACAACTAAAAATATAGGCAAAATACAAGATTCTATAAACTTTTAGGACAGAGAGTATATATTTTTGAGTAAAAATTAACTATTTTTACAAAGACAATTCCCAAATCATCACACTCTAATGAATTATTTCTTTCACATTGCAGTATGCGCTTTCTAGAAAATATCAGAAATTCATTAAATATTATTTTTTCATCCTTAGATAAAGAGGATTTGGGAATATTTTTTACATTGGCATCATGCCTAAAAGTTCCTTTGGAGAAGTTTTCGTTGCATAATCTCTTGAATACTCATGAAAGTCATATACTTCCTCAGTAAAAGATTTTCAAACATTTCGGATACATTGAATTTCGCATTTAAATCTTCGGAATTTTGATTTTCTCCTATTTCATCTCAAAATTTTGAATATTCAGGATTATCTTCTGACCATTCTCCTTTCTTCTCTTTTTTTATATTTTCTTTTTATAGAGGTGGCTTCGCATGATTTTCAACCAATTTATTCTTGGTCTGAGAACAAATATTCCTAAGTTTCTTCGACCTTAAGAAACTAACGAGAAATCATTAATACACAAGACTTTTTATAAAAAGGGAAAGTATTAGGATTTGTTTTAACATTTTGAAAGAATTTTTGATTCAATTATTGGTACGTAAAATACAATAATTTTTAAGAATGTTTGAACAAATTGCTTATTTGAGGACATCATGGTAGGATGCAATTTTTTAAAAGGAAGATTTGGAGAAAACAGATTAATTTATCTGCATATGTCACCACAGAATGCCGAAGTAAACTTTTGCAATAAATATAATTATTTATGTTGACTTAGGTTGATTTACTTGCGTAAAAAGACCATATTTTCACGAAAGGACGTCATGTGTATGTACGTGAATGTAGTCCAAGAAGTAGGATAGCAAAATTATGACTCTTTATCCACGATTATTTCAGAAATCAAAACGTAGCACAAGTACCAAACCTAATCATCACTTTCATAACTTTACAACACAATCAGACAGCATATCACTGATAAATATCAGTAACCGCACTTTCAATAGTGCTCAATATATTTCAGCTCAACATCTTATACTGCGGTCAAAGCTCCAAAGATAAATTGATTACCTCGCTTGAATGACTTGCTTTTTCTACCTCTCCCGACAGGATGTGACGACACCTAGAAATCTCTAGAAGGCTCTTTAAATAACCTTTCCCAATAGAGATAGGACCATAATTCTTGAATTTTCCAGAACCTTCGTTTTGTCTTCAAGCTAAAAAATTGTCGCCATGTTCAGGGTTCTGTAAAATTCTCTGTCTTGAAATAAGATTAGTATGCCAGAGGAGAGAACTTTGCAGGTTCGTAACATACTTAACAAGTAATATACTTCGTAAGAGATTTAGATAATCATAAAATTGCGATCCAAATTACGAAACTATAAATAGAAAATATATGAAATTTGTGGTTTTTGTTATAGTGGTGTCATCTATTTTCACACAAAAGGAAAATCGTTGAAAAAATATAAAAATTCTACACACATTTTTATTAACTTTTCTGAAATGAGCACGATGGACAATAATGGGTTAAGCGACTCAGCTGTTTTAGATGTATACGTGGAATCAATATTTGCTAAATTTAAACCCGATTGAAAAATATATCAACACCATATATTCCGAGATAAGTTTCTATCAAATATCCATTTCCTTAGCAAACATTTTCATCGGAATTTTTTTTTATCGTCTACTAAATTTCTAAATTCAACATCTTTTTATTCAGATAGTAAGAATGGATTTCTGTGCGATACAAAAACTGTTCTTCACAAGAAACATTTCGAAATTTCCAGACATCACAAGTTCTTAATTTTTTTTAAACGAAATCTCGGAACTTTTCAACTATTGGAAATCTTTACAAGTTCTAAGAAATCAGAAAGATTTGTAAAAAATATTTAGGAAGTAAATGTCTCGATGGACTATTCAATCGATTTGGAAAATTCAAGAATTTACGTCAAAGTACGAAGAAATCAATAGTGGAAAAAAGAATATTAAGTTCTCTATATTCAGTTCGCTTAAAAAGGGGAAAAAATATCTGTTCTATTTTAAAAAACTCGAAAGAGAAATCTTATATCTGCTACCTTAAACAGACTTTAAATGATGAAAAGAACTTTGATTCATTTAAAAAAATCCATTTTTTTTGCAAACTACTTTTTAAATATTTTTAAAGAAATATAAAAGTTTTAAATTTTATTTAAAGTTACCGAGCGCTTTAGGTTAGGTAGACTAGGATTTTTCCCGAGTAATATGTAACACAAAATTGTATCAAAGCTATGATTGATAATTAAAATAAAAAAAAACAAAGTAGAATTGTCATTTCAGTGCATTTTGAAATTCAAAGAAATGAGGAAAAGTATTTTTCTGACACATTTTTTATAGATATATCATAAATTCAGTGAAAAGGTTTTAATCTAGTGTACTTGGATTGAAAAGAAAGATTAGCACTTGCATTTTTCTTTCAAGTTTTAATGCTTACTTTTCTCAACAAACACCACAAAAATTTCCTGCATCTGATTCTTGGCGAATTTTTATTGAAATATTTTTTTCTTCTAGGATTTTCAGAACTTATTTTTACAATTAATTAATTTTATTTCTTTAAACAATTTTACTTTTTTTACAGCTTTAAAATGTTTTCTTCATTTAAATTTCTATGCATTTTTGCACACTGAAGAGGAAATTCAAGAATACATTGCAGTGGAAGTATTATCAAAAGTAATTATTTGAACTCGAATTATTTTTGAATAAATACCCTTTGAAAGAAAATTATGCAGTTCTAAAACACACAGAAAACTTTCTGATGGCATTATTTCACAAAGTGTTTTACTGGGTGAATATAAATTATCTTTACAAATTTAGACTGTAAGAATTTTAAAATTGTACTAGATAATAACAAACGGTTTTATATGACAAGAAAACTCATCATGCGTTTCTTTTCCACATGACACAGATTTGACGAAAAATTTGGACGCCATAGGAGAAAGTTCAGTGTGCAGCCCTGGTTCAAAGAGACAAAGTCCGATACCCAAGCGTAGCGAAACTTTGGGACATAGTGTGTGTGGGAACCACTCTCCAGACCAATTATTCGGACTTGGTATACGTCATTTATGGAAACAGATAGTCACTGGAGGCTGGTTAGCTCCGAAACAAACAGTGCTGCAAAAGGTGAGCAGACCTAAGTTGTGCTGATTATTTTGTACAGAATAATGATACACTAAAGATTTATAGTTTTTGAGTTATAAGCAAAAAGCTGGGAATTTTTTCATGTTTTTGGATATAACTATAATTCCAATAAAAAAGTTTGGTGGCAAAACCTCAGATTCGTAATCAGCACCCCAAAAAACATAAAGAAGCAAAAAATTACCATAATTCTTCCAGAATTTGATTTTAAAGAAACTAAATGGCTGGACTACTGAGAAAAAGCGATAATAGCCAAATGGAGAAGTCGCGCCAATTGAGAGCTGTGGGAAACGCAGCTCAAGGACATCTAATTTCAATGGGAGAAAGGGTTGCTTTTTTATTTCGGCTTAACTCTCCACGTTGTTCAACGAGCGAATTTTGATCCTTAGAAGGGGCAAAACTTTATGAAGCTCTGGTCTGTGTATATCTTAATTCTTGATTGATTTTCCGTCTTCCTTTTAAGTTTTTATTACTTTTTGCCATTTTCGTAGATCATTGAACTCTCAAAGCGGAGAAGTAAGCAAATTAGAATAAAAACGAAAATACAAGCTTTTAAAATAATTTCAGGGGGACTGCAGCTCTAATGGACGAGCCTCCACTGCAGGTAGTGCTCTCCATAAACAGGGGGAGGGACGCCCATCTATTTGAGACGGTAGCGTAGACTAATTATGTTAGCTGTTTGAAAGGAATCCGACAATATCAGTGTGTATGGTGTCCAGAGAGTTGGAAATAGCACAATCAACAATGCATAAGAACAACATGCAAAGTTTTGCATAAGAGGTTACGTCTTTACTGTGTATCGTTATTGTAGGAATGGAATTTTCTGAGGGATATTAACTGTTAATTTCAAATAGGCCTTTCCCTTGAGACATTTTAATCTTGATATTTTTTCGATTCATCTTAATTTCTATATCAAATTCAAATCAATGATTAAATTTTCGTTAAGAGTTGATTATTAATCCAAATTTCAACTTTTAAATAAATATCAGTTGGATATACTATAATTCTTTATTGGGAGTGTATATAACTTAAAAACTGTTTAAAGATGGTAGCTTAAGGATTATAAAAATGATTACTGTAGATTGAGAACAAATAACAGAAGAAAAATTTTATTGGTTTTCATTCAAAATAAGTCACAACATTAAAACTTTTCAATACATGTGAACATACTTTATATAGATTTTGGTTTTGTCCTGGGCGAAGCTATTTTCCTTGTTTTAAAATGAAAACAAGTATTTGCTTTTGCCATATAGGAGGGCTACACACTCGAAAACAATGATCAATAAAAGTTATTACAATATATTTATTAGAAATATGTCTATGGAAATTTTTCATCCAGTGCCTAGTTAACAGACATCAGATTTTTTTCAGAAATTTTACATGATCGTTAACCATAATTTTAGAGCAATATTTCATCCAAATATCTTTTTCCATGGAGTTACGAAGCTGTAAAGTTGCTTCCCTGATATGATAATGTTATGGCAGGAAAGATAGTTTTACAGAAATTTTACTGAAAGCCGAGCAATGACCCCCGAACTTGGCTCCCGTTTTGGAGACAAAACGAAGCTCTTAGAAAATGTCGGAACTATGGTCCTATCTCTACTAGGATCGAAAATGTGGAGAAATTTCGAGAGAAGTCTATGTGACGTCACATCCTGTCAGAAAAGGTATAAATACCGAGATTTCATTGAGTGAATTAGTTGTAGTTTTGTCCGTAGAGCAAGCTAGCTAGCTAGAGTACACTGAGAGCTATTGAAAAAAAACATAAGAAAGGCGCAGTTTGTGTCCGCACAAAGATTGTTCGTGAAAACATCGGGATAAAATCATAAAACATGTATTTCCTTTTAATATGAAATTTAATTATCAATCTCTTTAATACAATATTTACACAGAGTAGTGTAATGGTTACAGTATAGATAAATCACAAGTTTATCGCATGTAGCGAGGGTCTGTGGTAGCTTGTGATTTATCTATTCTTTAACCATTATAGTACTCCGTGTAAATATTGTATTAAGGAGATTGATAATTAAGTTACATATTAATACAATATACTTGTTTTATGTTTTAATCCCGATGTTTTCTCGAAAAATCTACGGCGCGGACCTGAACTGTGTCTTTTTTCATGTTTTATTTAGAGTAGCTTTTGATGGCTACATTTGTTGAGAGTATAGAGAACTACGTTTCGCTTATCCTCAGTAAAACATTTTTTACTACAAATGCACATATTTCCCGTAATATTCAAATTTTTAAATTCAAATTTTAACAAACTGTTTCTTTTACGTATTGTCAAGTAATCTGTATGTTTCGTACCATTCGAATTAAAACTCTGCATGTTATAATCAAAAAACATACGGAGTTTGAAATTTTCAATTTAATACCGATTTTTACTTATACATTAGAACCCCGGTAATCCGGACACGCGCTAATCCGGAACCCTCGGCAATCCGGGCGGTCCATAGAGAATGATGCAAACCCGAATCCTACGATCAGAATGATCGCATGTTCAGATCGCATTGATCAGAATGTTATTCAAGATATCAATCTGGAATATCGCAAGTTGCTTCTTACGACGATTCTCAATGATCCTCTGCACAATGAAAACTTGGAAAAATCACAGACAAATGTAAATTTAAAAGATTTCGTGTTCAGTCTTGCTAACTGTTGGGCATCTGTGTCTACATCGCTGATAAACAAGTCGTGGAAAATTTTGCTTTCCAATTTTATTGATTCTGAAGTTGAAGAAAATGTGCAAACTAAAGAAATTCAGCTTGCATCACTCATTAACCAATTACAAAACACGAACCCGATGTGTAATACTGAAGTCCTCCATTTTGCTGCTGAGGCTGACGACAGTTTGGCTCGAAATAAAATTTTAACAGATGATGAAATTTTCAGGACGGTAACAGCAGAAGATGATGATGATGACGACGTCACCCCTATAAACCCCATCAAAATTTCTCATTCTGAGGCTGGGGCGGCACTCAGCACTTCATTACAGTGGGCTGAAGAGCAAGATTTTGAAGCACACGAAATTATGCTCCTCAGACGTTTAAGAGACCGCACATTTGAATTAAAAATTGGAACGGCCGCGCAAGAAAAAATCGATGACTTTTTTGGACACTGATTATGTTCATTCAATTGCATATGTAGTATTATGTATGTACATATCATGTTCATACAGTATCATGTTCATTAAATTTATCCATACAATGTTAGTTCATACAAATATACCATATTACCTATACATACAATTTTTGAAAAAGGTGTTTTACGTTATTTTTTAAAACCTCGCTAATCCGGAAATCCCGCTAATCCGGATGTCCATGTGCCTGAATTCGTCCGGATTACCGGGGTCCTACTGTATTCTGATATATATATTTGCCTCATTTTAGGTGCAAGTAATTCTCCTCAATCTCTTTAAAATGACACCAGAATCAACCTCCTAGCGAAACGCGTTTCCTCGCTACACTTATTTATAAACTTACATAAAGCTAATTCATAAGAATAACGCGCATACGCCTACACTGGTACGATGTCGTCACAGGCATAACAAACGTTCGACAAACTCTTGCAGATGCGATCTATCTGTTGTGGTGTCAACCATTCTTTTCGCATTATTAGTCTCGTAGTTATTAGCGATTCAAATATGACGGTATTTTGTCACACAAGAAAGTTCGACTGACTATCACTGTAACGAGCTGAAAGACGTTCTCACGTCAAAAATTTCCTGTTCTGAATCCCTTCTTGCAGGTGATCCTGGAAGACAACTGCAGGCCGGGTTCTTTTTCATACTTTTCATTTTTCTTATAGTATGAAAGGATGTCTTAGTTGCTTTTCTTTTGATTTTTCGATTAATTCAGTTATGTTTGATGACATATTATTCGTGTCTCCTGTGAGCGGAAGCGGTTGATGAAAAATATGCTCGGAGATAATAACTGCTTACATTCCACTCCCTCGAAACTCAAATAATCACACTATAGAATAATATATTTCTGTATAATTTAACAAGATTTAAACGAAAACTTACGACATAAATATTCTGCATTAAAATTCCTAATGAAATTCCATTTCAGGCTTAATTGACATTTTGCAATGGAATGCAGCAAAATATTTTTCTCAAAACTCTTCTAATGAAGCAAGTCAATGGTTAAGAGTTATTTAATTTGTGTGAATTAACAGAATTTTCCCAATTACCAGTAATTATTTGAAAGTTCATAAAGCAATTATAACCCAGTGACGAATTTACCAAACAACGAAGAAATGTTTGCACGGTATACCACTAATAAGCGGCGACGTGTTATTGTTGAATGACTGAACCTTGAAGATTAGCAAATAGCAAGTAGATGGGCGTCCAGTAAAGATTTCCATTAATTAGCATGAAATCATTTAGAATTTGAGTAAATATTTTGAGATTATACTGTTTTAAAATACCAATATTGAATCTGGAAATGAAGCAAATTAAAAGTCTAAGATTCGTTAATTCATATTTAGTAAAGCGTTAATGAACGCTAGAAAACTCTGGTTGATACACTATTTGAAAAATTTCGTAAATTCTTGAAAAATGTAAAACAAAATGCGATAATAGAAGAAAAGTTTCTTTTGTTGATTAAATTATCCTTGAAATAAAACATACCGACTTCTTTTGCAACAGTGAGTGAAATCGTTTGTATTTATTTTACTTCGATTTAAGTCGTTGTGATGAACCTTTTTCTTCAAGGTGGCTTGCACAGATTTCTCCATAATCGAACTTTTTGACCAAGAATGAGCTTAGGATTTGATTGACGCAATACATCCATACCTAATGTGACCACACGTCCCGTTTTGAACGGGACAGTCCCATTTTTTGGTAGCATGTCTCGTTGAGCCCAAGCGCAACTTCGGGATTTCCAAAGGTCCCGTTCTCAGAAAGAGAGCAACCCAAGATAACAGTTTCAAAGAAAATGGCGACAAGAATAAAAACAATCGACTGAAATGTCACGACGGAGCATGCGCTTTACGTGTCACCCATATGTAAGTTGGTCAGAAGCCTCCTATCTCGCACTTAGTTCTAACTTCATTACACCGCATGAAGTGACGGAATGAAGCACTGGGAATATTTAAACCAAAGGTTTTTTAGCGTAATTGTTGAATCACTTTCACACCAATAATTTAAATCATATGAACTTTCGTGTAATTATTGCATATATTCTATGTCTACCCGCACTAATGCACCTGTAGAAAGAATCCATATTCTTATGAATAAGTTGTGAACGAGCTAGCAAACACAGTTGCAAGTCGCAGTTTATAAAGCAAGGTGAATTACCAAAGTAAATTTTAAGAAATCCTGACAAGAATTTCATACTTTTTTAAAATCGATACCAAAAATACTGCCGCAAAAAAAATGTGTTCTGGAGAAAAATGGGAGGTCACATGTATTATTTATTTTCACGTGTTGATAACTGTTCTTTTCATTAATAAATAAAAACTGGAGAAATATGCGTTTTCTTGAAGTCATATAAAAGTGTTTAAAAATTAAAAAGTGTCCCGTTTTTAGGGGGAAAATAAATGGGCACTTTATTCATATCTGATCGCCTGCATTAAGGAAATATCTATAACAGCAAAGATAAAAGCGAACAATTCATATACAATTTTTGTCAAAGAATGAGCTTTGGAATTTATTGAGGAAATGCACTGAAACCTGATCGCCTGCATTATGGAAATATCTACAGCAGCAAGGATAAAAGCGAACAATTCATATACAATTTTTGTCAAAGAATGAGCTTTGGATTTGAATGAGGAAAGACATTCATGACTGATCGCCTGCATTAAGGAAATATCTATAACAGCAAGGATAAAACCGAAGAATTCTTTTTCAATTTTTTGACAAAGAATGAGCTTTGGATTTGATTGAGGAAATACATTCATGCCTGATCACCTGCATTAAGGAAATATCTATAACAGCAAGGATAAAAGTCGTTTTATAATAATAAATAATCCTCGACATTTTTAAATAATTTTTAACTAGTAGGTTTTCAACGTATTATTTAACTATATATAAAAATATCACTGGCTATAATATTCTGAAATTCGAGGAAACAATGCTAAAAATTCAAAACATTTGAAAGATATTGCCATAATACATTATATTTGTGTATTTAAATGTTTACTATAGGATGATATAGTAAAATTTCACCAACGGAATCGTAACCTTACAATACTAACATATCAATCCGTGGTTGGTTGAGATTTAATTGCGCAAGAGCGAATCCTGGCTAAACTGCGCCAAACAAATGGTAAAATTCTCAAATCAAATGGTAAATAAAAAATTGTAAAATAATATGAATCACAAAGTTGTAAAATGGAGGAAAATGTACCATAATGAGACAAACAAGCTTAAAATGTTAAATGCATGCGTAAAAGCCAATAGCCTTTAAAAAGTTAAATATGTTTGGGTGGTGTTTTTCATCCACCAAGTCTTGCAAGGTAACATACGATGAATGAAAATGGTGAACACGGTGAGAATTAAAAGATGGACATTCAATTAAAATATGATGAACAGTAAAATTCTGATGACATGTGGGACACACTGGTGCCCTTTCGCCAAAAATGAGGTGCTTGTGAGTGAATCGAGTATGTCCTACACGGAGGCGAGTCAGTTTGACATCAACCTCTCGTGTGGGCTCAATGGACCACAAACCAATTGAAGGTTTGACAGAATGTAGTTTATTGTTAGACTGAAGACTCCATGTCTGCTGCCAAGCAGAAAATAAATGAGAAACGAAAGACTTTTTAATATCCGGATAAGAAAGTGCTCGTAGAAGAAAAGCCGAGGCAAATTTTGCAATAGCATCAGCAGTTTCATTACCAGAAATCCCTACATGACTCGGAACCCAACAGAAAATAATATTAAAGCTCCGTGAGTTCATTATAAAATAGGCTAACCTCGGTTAAGCTAGAAAATAGCTAAACTGGTACATATCAGATTTTAGTAAACGAAATCAGTGCTTCCATTTCAATTTTCAAACAAAGCGGAATAAATATTTTCAAAATATTTGAGAGAAAAGTAAGGACATTTCTGAATATTTACTTATGCATATTAATATATAAATTTATCTACGGGTCTGTATGGAAATGTTTATATTATTAAACTGTATTCTATCAATGATTTCACTTGAAGAAGAAAAATCTTCTACTTATAATTCCTATTCTTTCTAACGAAAATAGGAGCGAGTGGAGTTTCTACTTCTTGCATTGTCAAAGTTTAGGCAATGGCTATTTATTAATTTAAATACGTTGAGGTGCCGAGAAGTCATGGAGAACTTGTGTGTAACTTTAGTTGTGACTGCTGTATCCAGCTGAAAGAACAGAAAAAGTGAGGTGGTTGGGATTGCAAGACACTGGACTTACAAAATGTTTAATAAAATGATAATGACTTCCAGATAAGAATTGATCCAATTTGAAAGAAAAATGATTTTTGGAGTTCGCATGGGATGTAGCATTTTAAAAGTTATTTTATTTTTAAGACTTTCACAGTATCAAGAGCACACTGAGAGTTCTTTACAGAAAGTATTGTCTCTCAAAAGAAAATCTGATTAGCAGTCCATCTTTCGCAATAAACTTCACCAGGCACGGATGAGCGAGCTAGTCTTTACGAACAAACGAAAATCATTACACAAACTGACTTCTGCATTTAATGAGAGTTCCAATAGACCATTACCATTACCCACATCCATCGACACAACCACTGAGTTTAGAGTCTACAAGGATGAGACTCACCCATTATGTTTAGAGTCTACAAGGATGAGACTCACCCATTATGTTTAGAGTCTACAAGGACGAGACTCACACATTGGTTTTAGAGTCTACAAGAATGAGACTCACCCATTGGGTTTAGAGTCTACAAGAATGAGACTCACCCATTGGGTTTAGAGTCTACAAGCATGAGACTCACCCATTGGGTTTAGAGTACAAGAAGGAGACTCACCTACTTGGCTTTAAAGTTCGAGACTCACCCATTGGGTTTAGAGTTTACAAGGATGAGACTCTAAACACAATGGGTGAGTCGGTGGACGTGGGTCATGGTCATGGTCTAGTGCGATTCTCTTTAAATGCAGGAGGGTCACACAAAAGGTATGTCTCTGGGATCCTAGCTGCGTAATTTGGCTTTCATACATGACAGCAGTAGGTTGATACCAAAACCCTCATTCACAGCTGATTAGTATTGACAGCCCCTCACTCGAGTTCACAAAACATCATTAGACCCTTGGTGACTAGAAAAATTGGCGTGATCTGTGAGTCACAGGGCATGGTGGCCTTGTGGTGGTAATGTATCGACTTCGAAGCCGAAGGACTCCAGGTCCGAAACCCGATTCTACCGTAGGTCTGTCGTGTTTGTGGGACTGGTGCACGTTAAATCTAAAGTGGGCCAAACGACTTTTCACTGCTGTGGTGAGGAAATTTCCGGAAGGAAGTGCCTGCTCAGGTGTCGTCCTCGTCATAAGACCACCGATCAGAATTCAGAATCCGTCCCAAACTAACCTCCCAGCTCCTTCGAAAAGGGACTTTAATGTAACTAAACTAAGAATAAAACCTTTATGCCAATACATTAGTTGCTGAGATGGTTGAGTTCTTATATGGCCCAAACAATGAAAGTCTTGTGTGGCCTCTGCCACTCTTCCTCTAGAGCGATTTCTAGCTCATGAAGTGATGCAAGAAGCATTGGAGTAGCGATGGCGGTTATTACGGAAATAACCGGTTTTTGGTTATTCAGGTTTTCTTTCTCCTCCGGTTTAACCTGGCGGTTATAACCTCTCATAATAACCGGTTTTCGGTTTTTTAATAGAAAAAAACGCCGTTTGTAGACAAAATTTTGAATTAATATTGTTTTTACAGAAATCAATGCATTCACCAATATTTATCTGTTCATAAAGACCCTTTCAGTAATTTCTCAACCAACATACGCTTCGAGGAGGCAGTTGTCGTTGATTGGCCTAAGATGAAGAAATTCAAAGTTTAATAATTTGGTAAATTTCAGTCTAATCGAACGAAAAATTGAGCTTATCTTCCGATCCTGTTTTGTAATCCGGTTATTGGATTTTAAAAAATAGCAGGTTGTAACCTGGACAAAAATTAACCGGAGGAAACCGGTTAAGTGGAACGGAAAAAACGGTAGGTTTTTCCCATCCCTACATTGGGGGCTTGCAAGACATCTTCCCAGTGCAAAATCGAACAACCTTCATTGACTTGTGGTTTACTTTTCACATGTTCTGATTTAATGAAAAAATGAATGCTTCTTTTTCTTTAATCTCTTCATTACATTTCGAAATGTATCCTTATTTTGGTGGGTAGTTTATTTAAGGAAATAAAAATGTAGTGTTTCCATTGCCAGAGCCAAGTTCAAGGTTAAAACATTTTCAGTTCTATAATAGTACTTTGCGCCAGGATTTCAAAGATAAGAAATTAAAAAAAATCAATGAAAAAGAGTTTATAAGGTTTCCTAATACGAACTCCAACAAATGAATAAATGTTGGCCTGCTACTATTTTTCAATCTCTTCAGTTCAGAAAATATCCTCTTATCGCAAAAAAGTCCGTGAATCACGCCTTTAAAATAAATGAGTTTCTCGGGAGCACAAAAATGTTTTCTCGCATTCTTCGTTTCGTAAAATAGAAAAGAAACTGACAACGATATGAAGTGCCAATGCATTAGTTTTGGAAAGGCAGCAAACAAACAAAACTAAAATATCTGAATGATCAGTTGAAAAAGGTATAAAAAATTTAATCCTTTCATCTAACCTTTTCCAACAAAATAAAACTGTAAACCAATATATAAAACAGGGTGAAAAAAGATTGTGGAGTATTTATAGCAAAGCTTTTCAATTGTACAAAAAAATCTGAGCAAATAAAACAAGAAAAATATTAAGTGTGCAAAAAAAAAGCAGTAAAAATATATATTGTGACAAATTCGTCTTGTGGGTGTACGTGAATGCAGTCCAATAAGCAGGATTACAAAAATAAAGCTCTTTATTTTACAGGTATTCTAAGAAAAGAAACATAACACAAATATTAAAACAGCACTTGTAAAAAAATTCACGATAGAGATTACCATTAAATCTCAACACAGCGCTCAAAGGTTTCTTATTAGCTCACCAGCTTGCTTGCAGATCCAAATCCAACTCACTCTTCTTGGCTTGAGAGCTTGCCTTTTATACTTTTCAACAGGAAGTGACTTCATTACGTAGGAAGTGACATAATCTCTAGAAAGTTCATGAAACCAGTAGAAATATGTTGAAAGTTCGAGGTCCTTCTAGAGAATTCCTTTTGTCGCCAAAGTCACCAAATTTGTCGCCAAGGTCGCCAAATTTATCGCCAAGTTGCCAAGTTTGTCGCCAAGTTAGCATCTCAGGGAAACGACTTTATAGCTTTGTAACACTACTACTATTACTACTTTCTCATATAAGACACCTTTCCAAGGATACAAACGAAGTCTTTCTAATTCACAGGCCTTTTGTTAACTCGGAAATAATTTTAACTACAAATAAATGCCTATTTATACATTATAGAACTATCATGATTCGGAGCATGTGCGTGGAATACTTTCCGAATATTTCACCAGTGAAATTAAAGTATGTGGTTCTATACAGGGTGTTGCCGAATTCAACCGACAAATTCAGAGGGGTAATAGTAGGCATCAAGAGAATAGAAAATTACCATAGAACATAGGGTCGCAAACGATGCTTAGTCGGTGAAAATCGCAAAAATACAGGGTGTCCGAGAATTGTTGGACACTGTTCAAAAATTAATGAAAACAAAACTAATAATGTTTCAACTACGATTTTTTAAAAATAAAAGCGCATTTTAAAACTTTTTTTTAGATAGGTAACACGCCATTTGGTATTCCAGGGGTCGTAAATTACTGAAAACAAAAAATTAGTTCAGAGCCATTATCTGCAAAAATATTAAAACTAGAAGAAAAATAAAAGCATGGAATTATAGGGAATTTTACGCTCTTTAGTTTGATATTTCACATGTTCCGTGAAAACTGAAGAGTTTTCGAGATATTGAAGAAAAACTGAAAAAGGCACCAGAAAACACAAATCAGCTTCTGCCGATCGGTAGCATAGCTACCACTGAAACGATGTGTTATCTATCTGGAAAAAAAATGTTTAAAAATGCGCTTTCATTTTTAAAATATAGTTGAAACATTATTAGATTTTTCATTAATATTTGAACAGTGTCCAATAATTCTCGGACACACCCCTATTTTAGCGATTTTCACCGACTAAACGTCGTCTGCGACATTATGTTCTATGGTATTTTTCATCCTCTTGATGCCTACTATTACCCCTCTGAATTTGTCTGTCGAATTCGTCGACACCCTGTATATAGCTTGGGACAGAGGAAAAAGTGTTTTTGATTGATTATTATTCCGATCCATAAGTAAGTGTTTGTGAAATCTGTCCGAAAGTTCAGTAAACCCCTGGTGAATACCAACCAGTAAAGCCCACTCACTACCTACTACACAAAATTATTCAGAAAAAAATCTAAAGAGCTAAAAGAACACAAAAGTCGTTTAAAGCCAAGTAAAAGAGGGTTTGACTTGTAAATATGGTGAGTTTTAAGACTCTAAGGTGAGTACAAAATTTTTTGAACTGTATGAAAATCTTTAAAAGCGTTTTCTGAGAAATTGTGTTTTTCGATATTTTTCTTCGGGGCAAACATCATTTTAGTAAATGTTTTTAAGATATTCAAATGACATTCGACCAAAATGTTTTATTTGTTTCTGGCTATGTTGTGAACTGAAATCTAATCTCTCTGCCTATATTTATTTATTTTGATGACTTTTTAGTGAAAAAAATCGATGATTTTTATAAAAAAAATTCGTGTTTGTTCACAAACTTTGGAATATCTTCAAAACTTTTAGAGGTATTAAAATTATTTTGACTCATAACACAGATAAGCATGTTAGCTATATATTGTACTCTTTAGTTTGATAATTCACATGTGGTGTGAAAACTGAAGAGTTTTCGAGGTACTGAAACAAACTAAAAAAGGCACCAGAAAACACAAATTAGCTTCTGCTGATCGGTAGCATAGCTACCACCAAAACGGCGTGTTACCTATCTGAAAAAAATGTTTAAAAATGCGCTTTCATTTTTAAAAAATTAGTAGTTGAAGCATTGTTAGGTTTTTCATTAATATTTGAACAGTGTCCCATAATTCTCGGACACCCCGCATTTTTGCAATTTTCACTGACTAAACGTCTTTTGTGACCATATGTTCTATGGTAATTTCTCATCCTCTTGATGCCTACTATTACTCCTCTGAATTTGTCGGTCGAATTTGTCAACACCCTGTATATAGCTTTGAACAGAACGCCACCCATTGTCCCCGTGTCTGATGAAATTACAGCAACTGTACCGGTTGGGTGGACACAGGACGTTTGATTATTATTCCGATCCATGAGTAAGTGTGTTGTGAAATTTGTCCGAAAGGTCAGAAAGCCTCTGGTGAATATCAACCAGTAAGCAATTTCCCGACAGTTCGTGTGAGGGATTGACTGAGAGTTGCTAGAATTAGGATCAGAGATGGAAAAATTAGAAACCCTATCCAGGGACAGCAGATAGGTGTTAAAAATCAGGGGACTAGGACTTTTGGGCTCAGCGATAGGATGCGTTTGCGTAACAGGATAAGAGAACAGGAGGCTGTTCTTTCTTTTAAATTTCAAAATGGGACGAGAAAATGCCATGTCTAGTCGTTCAGGCTACTGAAATTTCTGAAAACACAAGTACAAATTGTAGTTAAGTAATAAAATAAGTTTAAGAGGTTATATACAGGGTGTATCGTGATCAACAGCTAATTTCTAAACCGTTAGAGATAGACATATAGTTCCAATTGGAAAAATGCTTTAAATGAAGGGAAAAATTATAATATGTTTTTTTTGAGTCACTAAATATATTTCTGAAAAAAATACGAATTCTAACTTTGTATACGGTCCCCGGTCCTATCAGGCATATTTAGTAAAACATTCTTCACATTCTAACATTTTACACAAAAAAGTCCCACTCTTCTGCGACTAAAACTGACCGAGTTATGGAGCTTCTAATTTCATGATTTTTAACCAATCAGCGGCCTCGTCGAGCAAGTGCTGCACATTGATTGGTGGATCGTCTTCAAGACGGATATTGAAATGGTGTAAAGTGGTCTAAGTCAGCGATATTCAAAGCTCCATAACTCGGTCAGTTTTAGTTGAAGAATAGTGAGACTCTTTTTTTTCAGAGTGTCAAAAATATTTTACTAAATATGACTGATAGGACCGAGGAACCTTATAAAAAATTAGAATTCGAAACTTTTTCTGGAATATATTTATTCACTCAGACAACATATATTATAATTTTTCCCTTCATTTAAAGCATTTTCTCAATTGGAACTATGTGCCTATCCCTAACGGTTTAGAAATTAGCTATTGATCACGAAAAGTGTGGACACACTGTATATACTTGGCCGCACTAAAAAGGAATTTAAACGGTGCTGGGCCTACTGACATAGAAATATAGACGTAATTCATCATTTCGCCGATATTTAGCAGCCATAGCTAATCCTGATGTGTTAAATAGCTTTCCTGATCTTCGTGCTTGTTTTTTTGTTTCTATTATATTGTTTTGCAGTAAAAATGACCCGATAACTTATACATATCATACAAGTTGATACCTTATATAAGACAACTTATATATCATGATTGTAGTGTATTCATGCGCGACATGAGATATAAAGGCTGAACAGAACATGCTCGCTCTCTTCCCATTTAGCTGTGTTCAATAAAGCTTGTTGTTGTTCGAACTACGGCGTGGCCTCGGCTTCTAGACCCATCCACATAATATAACAATGATAAGACATATGTTTGCCTACTGAAATTTCACAGAATGTAAAGAAAAACATTTCATAAATAATTCGTAACAAAATAATGATAATAGAATAAACTAAGAATAGAAATTTAAAGGCAGTAAAATTTATCAGTGACTAATAGTGCTGACTCCAATTAACTTTTAGAGTCAAATTTAATTATTAATTTTGATTTTCTACGTGAAAATAACAAACTGAAATCAGGTGGTGTAACATAGGAGGAACTGGAAAGTGCCATATGTTTGGAAGGTTGTTGAAGGATATGTTGAAAGTCAGTCACTTTTGAAAGTCATAGCAGCACGAATTGATTTTGTTTTATTACGGCATAGAAAAGATTCTCAAGAAAATGGATGGTATCCTAGGCCTGTTAACACTTTTCTCTACCAGAACGTCAAATTTTGTAACATTTAGAGCATCTTTGTCACTTCTTTCTATCATACTAAATCTCTCTAGAAATAATTGTATTACCTTTTCTACAAATGAAACAGTTTGTTTCACACTTAGATATTTGTAAAAGAATTGCGAAGCTTTCTAGGTGCTGGAATAAACGATTCCACTCGCAACCTAAAATCTTGTTCTTCCAGTTAATCATTTGCTATTACACACAGATTCTTCTACAACAACATATACGTGTATAATATATATTCCATTTCCATCCCTAACTGTTGTAAATGAGCTAGTATCACGCAAGAGCTAAGTTAAACCACTATCAAAGCTTGTAATTTTCATCCCTCAATTCAAAATAAGTAAATACGCTATTATTTACGACGCTAGGTGTCATGTAAAGAATTGCTACGGAACCATAAGCAATCATTCCCACTTTTCCACCAGAAAGTATACACACTTCACGATAAGAGACATTAAATAAATCAAATCCTGCTCCTTATCGTTCGAATTCGCAGGTTTGGCGCGAAACCCATCATCTTGATTGTCTTCCTTAAGGAATGGTTCCTGGACGATGGGAATGGACTCGGTCTCTCGTTGAAAAATGATTCCTTCTGTGTTCTTGGGGCCATAGAGAGGGACATTCATGGTAAATGTGGAGTTAATGGTACACATCTGTTTCTCCCCAATTTTTCTTGGCGCAGTTTCATTTGCCGTCGCCAAATACTGTTATGGATGTGCATGCAGTGCGATTTTTATTGCTCTCTTGCGCATGCGTCACCTGAAACGGAGAGATTGAGCACGCAATGCCAGCGGCAATTCAAGTGTGAGACCTGGCAATTTTTTAACTTAAAAAACATCAGTGGCCCCGCTTTCAGCATAGCAGGAAACTAGTAGCTTCGGCTTTTCATTGAATGTTAGGAATCTAGGTTTTATAAAAAAAATAGGAAAACTAGAATTTCCGCACTCAATGCTTACGGCATTCATTTCAAGCGTGTACCGGGCAAATTTTTTAACTCAAAAAATATCAGCGGCTTCACTTTCAGCATAGCACTCGTAGCTTCTCTTACTCATTGAGAAACGAAACACACAGAATAACAAACACGGTACTGAATCGATATTCAATCCGAAGAATTCCAAACGAATTTTTATTCAAATTCGAATGAATGGATCAATCATATCGAAAAATTGAACAAAACAGCCCAATCAAAACGTGGCGCAGTTTTGCCTGATAAGCAAAACACCGATGAGAAAGATCAATTTGTGGGCATGCGCGCTTGTCACTCGTTAAAACCATCTAGACGCATCCAAAACAAGTTTTCTCTCATCTCCTTTCTTGGCGACAAATAGTTGGCGATCCTAAGATGAAGGAAGTAAGTGTGTACCGTAAATTCTACATTCACCAGATTTATATCGCCAATAGGAGAAACCTTTGGTCCAGATGAAAACAAAAGCAAATCTGAAACTGCTGAGTATTCGAAGTTTTGAGTGTTTGGTTATATAACTTATCTTTGTTGTCGTAATGTGTGATATTCATTTTTCTTTTAGAGTTATGTGGAAAGAACTAGAAATATTAATCTTCAATATATTATATTTCATTCTGAGCAGGTTGTGAAAACTTATAGAGTACTGTGGAACACCAACATCTTGAACAGAATCTATGCAGGGGTTAGATGTGACAATACTGAAAAAAAATACAAACGAGATGGAAGCCTTATATTGGTTCCCTGGATTTGCTAAATGCGAGGGAGGTATTCTGTATACGTCCAGAAATTGAGAATTGTCCTGCCCTGTCCGGCAAGAAATGGAATAGTTTCGTCTCATTTTCAATTCGCACCAGCTCGAGAAACTCGGAAGAAGTAGAAAAAAACATTTTGATAAAAAAAAAACTGATATCAAAGCATTGAATATTCAATCTGTGTATTCTCCATTATTGAAACTTTGCCATTTCTTTCAATGTCTCCTAATCTATTAATGTAGGAAGGTAATTACCCCCATTTAGTAAGCCACCGTAACGGTAGATGGCAGCACGAGTCAATGAGAGTATGCCGTAAGTTTTTCTCACGAGAACGCGAAGCAACTTCCAAGGGTCCATTCAGCGGGATTCACGGTTTCAACAGAGAAGGTGGTAAGTTCGCTCGCTCGATAGGTGTTTCCGCCTTAGGGCGCGGCCCATGTCTTTTCCCCCCTTTGTTTCCACTCTGGGTTTAAGTCTGATAATAACTATTATTAAATGGCATAAAACTCTTACCTCAAACTTTCACCTGTATTTAATCATTTCTTTGTATCTATATGTAAATGCCTTTAATGTGTAATAAAGTAAATTAGTTATTTAACCGAGCATTCTTTCTCTAAATTCATACCCCAGCACATCGACGAGCCATAAACCCCAAATATTTTTGGTTGCACAAGCCGGAATTATTTCCCTGCAACCGTATTTTGACATTAATAATATAACAGCATATTTATTAAATTAATCCATTAACACAAAACCCCAACAATATCAGTTCGATATCTTCACGATATTGTGCGGCATTCAGAATATCGAATAACATCATGGACATATCGTGAAATACCCTCTGCTAAAAGAACTGATTCGTTTGGTATTCCTTTGCAGGAGATTTTAATCTTTGACAACGGTAGCGCAGTAGGGGCTATAAATTTATGTCATTTAGATTATTCGCTACCGTTGTCAAAGATTAAAATCTCCTGCAAAGGAATACCAAACGAATAAATAAACGGCTATAAATTTATGTCATTTAGATTATAAATACTAACTGTTTAATGATTATAATAAAATTAACAGTTATATTATAATCACTAAAATGTAACAATATAGATTATAATCACTACACAATTAGTCGATATAGGTTATAATCACCAAACAGTTATATGATATGGATTATAATATCATTAAAAATTAAATTTTTAAAAGTTTTTAATGCCACCATGAAAAACCAATTTCTCAAAGGCCGGGATATTAAACAAGAAATTCGTATCAAATACTCTTAGGAAATTGCAACTGCTAAATTGAAAGTTTTGAAAGAATATCCCTTCTTTTCATTGGAAACATGAAAAAAAGTCTTTTACTTGTTACCTAAAATCTTACACAGAAGAAACTGACAATTTTATTGTTGCTCACTGTGTACTTCATTATTTTCTTCAATCCCTTGAATGAAATTCAGCAAAAATTTCTAAAGATAATGGTGAGTTTTATGTTAAAGGAGCTAATTCACATCCAACATTACGAAAGGCCTTCAACAGGATAAATTGTCTTTCGGAAGCTGAGAGTCTTCAAGGCCCCTCAATGCATTTCTTGAACTCACGTGCTTAAAACTCTATAAACTCAGTTACGCAGCTTAGATACTTTTGTGTGCACTAAAATTCAAGTTTAATTAGAGAGTTGATTAGTTAGGAGAACAATCGATTTTACTTTGGGGCTTTATCAGAAGAGGAGTGTTTTCTTTCCCAGTTAATTAGGTGCAGAAGGCCTTTCCCAACTAGAAATAAAGAGATCCTAGATAAGCAGAAACTCCCCGAAACAAATCTTTGCTAAATGATTGCTGCACATTGAGGTTGAAGACGACATTCGTAACAACTAATGAGAAAATAACGAGGTTTATTCATTTAGAATTAATTTTAGTAAGATCAAAGAGACTCGCAAGTGTTAAAATATTAAGCTTTTTAAATAGATCAATATTCTTAACAATCTACAGTCAAAGAGTCTGACAAACCTTAAAACAATAATAGGTTCTACAAATTTTTATTCACATTAGTAATGGATATTGAACGAGTTGTTTTTCTTGTTATTTTTGACTTATATTCTCTGTTTCGCGTCAAGAGTAAATAAAATTTGATAAAGTAAATCTGTGTCTTCTACTACAAGGTTCTATTTCAGAAAAACCAGTATCCCATGCAATCATCCACACAACAGGCAAGAATTAGTCCTATTTCAAAATGTGAGAAATCAGTCGACATATCTATGCCCTATTCAACATTCAAAATAAAATGCAGCTATCTTAAACATATATCAGACTATATTTTCAAACGTTACAAAAGCTTTTAAAATAATTGCATCATGCAGAGGATGAAATGAAATGAAAATAGTGCGAAAATGTATACCGTGATAGTATTATTCTGTTAAGAAACAGAATAGAAAATCGTAAACTATTAACATATTCAAATTATAAGTGCTGAATATGAATAAAAAATAAATTACCTTTCAAAATAATATCCTTTTCTAAAAAGACTACTTATCTACATGCATAAAAGGCGTTAATTTGCTGACAAACAGAATTAAAGCACCATAATTATTTGTCTAGCAGTGTAGTCAAAGTAAAATTTAAAAAAAAATTAAGTTAGACGAGTGCATTTTCTTCTGTCTTGGCATCTAACTGGATTTCAGTTTACTATTTAATATTCTAACTTGATACCTGAATTTAATTAATTTTTCATCGTTTAAATATAAATAATACTCCTCGTTCTGCTGAAAATTTTCGAAATTTGTTTTATTTTTGCATTTTATAGGCCATACATTTAGGTATCTAAAAATGCTTTATTTTTGTTTCTACTATAATTACAAGTAAAATTATATCATAAATAATAAGTCGGAAGTGACAATTCTGATACCGGAAGTGGCAATTTAAAGAGCCTTAAAAATGCAAACAATTAGTTTGAAAAACTATTATTTAATTCTCAAGCAGTATGTTGTCTAAAAATATAGATTTAAGTTTCCATTTCTTATTTTATTGCTTTATTGGTTTTTGGCGACACTTTTTTTTAAAAAAAATACAAGACAACAGTATTTACAAGAGTAAAAAATATTTTTTGGCTCTCAAATTGCAGTTTTATAATTTAATTCCACCTATTTTGAACTGTTACCTGTTTTGGAGTGTTTTCAAATATAAAATTAGCCATTGATGCTTAAAAATTACAAGGAAATTGACCAAACGCTAATTCAGATTTCGATACGCCATTCACTGCCTAATACACAAAATTATCCAGAAAAAAAATCTAAGAACCTTGAAGAACACAAAGGCCATTTAAAATCAAGTAAAAGAAGGTTTGACTTGTAAATATGGTGAGTTGTAAGACTCTAAGGTGAGTACAAAATTGTTTGTACTGTATGGAAATCTTTAAAAACGTTTCCTGAGAAATTGCGTTTTTCGATATTTTTCTTCGTGGCAAACATCTTTTGGAAAATGTTTTGAAGATATTCAAATGATATTTGGCCAAAATGTTTTATTTGTTTCTGGCTATGTTTTGAACTAAAATTTAAGCTCTGTGCCTATATTCATTTACTTTAATGACTTTTCAGTGAAAAAAAATCGATGATTTTTATAAAAAAATTCGAGTTTGTTCACAAAGTTTTGAATATCTTCAAAACTTTCACAGGAATTAAAAATCTTCTAGTTCATAACACGGATAAGCATGTTACTATATATTGTGTAAAAATTGGTGAAATATATTCAATATAACTTTTTATAGGATGTTTCGCGTAAGTTCAAATTTTCACCAAAATTTTGCTAAACATTGCCTATATTTTGAAAGACAATGAAATTTTCAATGAAATTGCATTGGAATTCTTAGTTTTATAACTCATTTTAATTAAAAGCAAGAATATTTCACGAAAATTTTAAAAATTAAAAAAAAGTGCTATGAACGTAGTCCTTAACCAAAATAATCGAATTATTTTTATTTATACTAAATCTGCTGCAAACCATACTTTTTTTGTCTAAATATTGTCTAAATACAGCTGAACGGGCTGCAAAAAAGTAAGAGAACAGCACTCCAGTTCAACACCCACGCATACATCAACTGCTGCAACAGTTATGATACGAGCCAGAAAAACAGTTTAAATACTAGTAGCCCAAGAACCTTCTTAAATTTTCTGTTTGCATTATACATTCCTTTTCTCATATCTTATGTTTTTTCACGTTGAACACTGTCTTTCTCTGTAGCCGTCTTCCGAAGCCAAAATGTGCCTTACTTTTTTCAATTCCATGAAGTGATTTTGTTTTTCTGCGTTGGCAACTCATAATGTGTCGTCTGCAGGTAATAAATAACGGCGGTTCGGAGTCAGTCAGCTCCGGTCTATATTTATCGCTTTCTTCGGTTCTGTGGCTGTTTATTTTCG